>JAOWAP010000859.1:0-19994 GCA_028565235.1 Hypoxylon lenormandii
GAGAAAAGAGGGACAAAGTAAATATTTCTTTCTCCTTTTTTTCAAAAACGATTTTAGTTGAAAATATTTTCTTCTAGGGGTAAAGACTTTTGCCTGGAAAATGGTACGAAATTGCTGAAGTGGTTTTTCTTTCTAGTAACCGAGAAAAGTAACATTGCCAACATTTAAAGAAATATGATGATTATCTCGTTTGACGTAGGTATTCGTACTCGACGGCGGAGAGAGTCGCTGAGACATGTAGCGGCGCCGACGCTGCGGTAGGGGGCATCGATATATGCCTACATGGACTCGATTCTTTACCATCAAAGACTTGAGATAAAGTTGTAGTTATCGTCGATGCGTCAGTATTTGGTCTATATCTCCATTGTTAGAATGCCACTATTAAGAAACTATCATTCTTCAAACTATATGTTAAAACCTTCAAAGGACCGTTGAAGTCATAAGCTACCTAGGTATCTATCCTTTCATGACAGGAATCTATTCCGATGTTGGTGTGCCAGAGTGGCGAGGAGGGCCTTTCGACTCGACTCAAAGCATAGATGAAGATAGCGACGTTCTAGCGACTTCTATGACTCAACATAACTCAAAGAGGCACAAGTTATGAGAAGTAAGGTCACCATGCCGGCTCGCCACCTCCAGCGATCAGCGTGAGGTAGGTGCAATTCCTATATGCCAAGCATATTGTTGTTTCCAGAAGTTAGAAAATTGTTTGAAGATTGTCGTAGAGATACTCGGACGAACGGATACGAGAGGGGGGCGAATAACGCAACCCGCAACGGTGACGAAGAAACAAGTTGAAGAGGGAAACCTAGTAGACCCTAGATAGGTTGTTCGGAAATATTTCACTGCTCCCTACTTACTTACAACATGGTCCTCCAATCATTTCAAACACCAAGCCTTGATAGTAGCCGGCGTTACGACTTATGACAACCACAGATAATACCTACCTTGTTCGGCGTGTATGGATATCCCCTCGTGCTAGGTGAGCAAGCATACTATAATTCACGTTAGGGAGCTTAAAAAGAAGACATGAAAATCAACATACCTCGCTATGGAAATTTCCAAATACTACCTAGGTTAAGGTGCTAGGTGTCAAGATGAAATTGATTCCTATTGATTTCATAACGGTATACGGCCGTGATAGAAAAGTTGGGCTTGAACGGCGGTGTAGCGAAAAGCGATGTGGGCTCAAAAATTTTCCAAAATCTATAACCTTGCCCTTCACTATGTTGTGATCGATAGTAGTTGACGCTAAGAAATGACGCATTCGGACGTAGGCATATGCGTTGTAGTTGTGATGATTGATACCATCTGTCGAAATAGATTAGCTCGGTCATATTGACGCGATGGATGGTTGGGACGACAGTTGAATGAAGCCTTCGAATGGGCTGTCTCGAGATGGCAAAGTTCTGGAAGGGCTGCCTCCCAGAAGAAGTCTTCTGGTTAAACCCAGCTTCCACATTCGGCATGATAGGGAGTGATAGCAGGCCGGGGCTGAAACTTAACTGGGCAGGATCGCCTGAATGACAGCAGGCCGTAAGCCCGTACTAATGTCGCTTACTATGACAGGACATTCCAGCGACAAGACTGCTGACGCTCGTATAGTGTATGTGTGAGGGCGTGCCCCACGAGTCATAGTAAAGCATAGTGATCACGGTGACGGTCCGCCCAGTTGGTAAAGACGGCCGGATCGTTGGGGTGTCGTTATCTCTCGGCATGTGAAAGAGGAGGCGGGAGGATTATGATTGAAACCATAAGGGTCTTTGAAGCCTTGGACGTTGGGCTTCCTCAAACGGCGGCCTGATGTCATTGGATGCGACATACAAGAAAAATGGGAACGCCCCCGGGGCGCCCTATACAATCAGATAAGGTTGAATAAGTCCCAAGCTTCGGCGTCGACGCACTGCAAAGAGAATCCGTAAGGTGTAAGGTGACATGGCGGACCAATCACGAGCGAGCTGCTCAAAGGCACCAATAGTGTCACCGTATCGGATGATGTTCAAAACCCGACCCGAATCTGATCGGAAGCTTCCCGTAAGGCAACAGCAGGGGGTATGCATTAAATCATAGGCATCTCGTAGGATTTCCGTGTAAATCAGTGCTGAATACGCGTTCAAATTGTCGGGTCGAGCACGATGAATCTGAGTAAAAGATTCTAGTATACAAACAGGGGTCAATATCCCCGAAGCTGATCGCCCTGGATATGCCGATCATCCCGATCGCTGACTATTCCGTTTGCGGATTGATGAAATTGCTCAGCTTAGAATTGTTCGAGAAGCTGAACACTGCGATACTATTCGGACAAGATTTACGTAGATATAGTCAAAAACAAGCATTTTCCTATAGTTGACATAGGTGCACCGGCACTCGGAATCCTATTCACACTATACGACCTTTGCATAATGAGACAAGGTGAGATTGGCTTACAAGTGGACTGACGACTATACTGACAGACTTACTAGCTGGCTGTTGTAGCGGCGACCTTGGCTGCGCCGCCAAGCTTCAACCCTACAACAGCAGGACATTCTTTGCCCCTATTGCGATATCCGTCTCGTAACACCTCGATTTCCTTCTAGTTAGGTCAAATTCCTGGTCTATCTTGCAACATCGCTTGGCACAAGATTGCCCTTTCGAGTCCCGTCCCGAAAGAAGGCAAGTCTAGAAAGCTATGACTCGCTGCTGAATGAACACGTCGGGTCTTGGGAGGGGACCAGATAACGCAGGATAAGCTTTTGTGGTCGAGTTCTCAAAAAGAAGCGATGGATTATACTATGTAGTAAGTAAATACTCATAGAGGAGGCATACTTCTTAGTAGTTGATGCAAGAGACAAGGGGGGCCCGTCCGGTGTTAGACCAATGAGAAGGAGACTCGTAACACCACAGAGATAAAACCCAATGCTACCTGCCAAAGTCGTCTCTCAGCCTCAACAATGGATAGGCCTAGGTAGGTGGGCCCCTACCATCCTGTTACCTAATGCCTGTCCATCACCATGTTACCCATCAGCACAGCCGCATGTCATCAGCACTTCTAGCCGCATGTCGACAACTAGGCGAGATAAGTCGCAGCCATCTACACCCTACTAAACAGAGGCCCAGAAGTGGTGATTAGTACGTCAACACTCTGAATAGGGCCATACTTACTATCACAAGCCTCGTATGTCTCATGTTGAACCACCCTCTCATACCTGTCGCTATACTAGCGCTGAAACAGGATTATATAATAATACCCAACCGAGCAAGCACTATACAGCTATGGATTTTATTAGTCGGTGGTGTTTGTATGGTAAATGGGTTTCACGGGGTTGTTCATTGTAGTAAGTTGCAGCCGTCTCCTAAGCGCTGACGATTAGATAGTATACTCGACGTCAGGTAGCCACCTTTTCCTAGGGCTGGGCAGGCTGTCCCAGTAAACCACCCACGCAGGTTGACACCCGGTTCTTTACAATGTGCCGATGTGGCGTGCAGATAATATGCTGTGCTGTGGTTGACGGTTCCTGAATCCAGGGACCTCGATCCCCACAACGATGGCGACGGGGAGCCACCCACGCATATCTTCCTAAGGGTGGTATCCGCACCTCCATGCCGTTCGAATGTGCATTTAGAGATCAGATTTGAGGCGACCTACGCTACGATCAGCATGGGGAATGTCCGTTTCTAGTAGTTGGTAAGAGAAACAAGATAGAGCCTTTGATAAGTTGGTTGACTCCATCATCGCTGAAACTATGGGGATGCATGCCACGCCCGTCTAGGCCCGGACGTCCTACCATGTAGGTCCAGGTTGTCGATGATCTGCGATATGGAACAAGCATCATCGTTCGATGAGATGATGATGACTACCCTCGAATTCGGGGACTCCTATCTGGTTCGCTCGTAGATGGGGACCGAACATCTCGTGCTGACGATGAGTACTTATATCTCTTGAACTCGCTCTATGGTTTCGTTTGATTTCTAGAATTCCTCGTGCCAAACCAACCCACGAGAGTAACAACTCATAGATCATCGAAAGACATCCTTATCCTCTTTTCACTATGACGGCCAACAACTCTGAAAAGGGACAGGCGGGTGCCTACCGTCAAGATGATATGGCACCGACGCCGATCACATCTACCGGCCCGTCGACGGGGACGACCACCCCTTCGATACACTCGGGCAAGGGTATCGACGAGAAGCAGATTGAGAGAGTCCACCAGCGTGCTGTTCTCCCCGATCAGCTTGGCACTGAGCTGAGCCGACAGGTTCGCCGTAAGTTTCATCTCCGATACCCCCTATTAGCGTCGTATAACCCACGTGCTAACCCTACATCAGACAAGTATGCCTCCTCATACAGGAAAGTCTTTGGAGCTATCTTCACCATCAACTTGGCTGCCTTCATTGGCTTGGTGGCCAGCGCCAGGGGCATGCCCAACTCCCGAGACGTTGGTAGCGCCGCATCAGCCAACCTCATGACCTGTATCCTGTTCCGCCAGGAGGAATTCGTCAACATCTGCTACGAACTCTTCACCTGTGTCCCTCACTCATGGCCTCTCTACATCCGAAAGCGTCTAGCAAAGGTCTTCCACTACGGTGGCTGCCACAGTGGCGCAGGAACCGCTGCAGTGGTATGGTATATCCTATACACTATCCTAGCAACTAAGGAATACATCGACGAGCCTGTGAGCGACCAACTAGTGAACACCATCACCAGTTGGGTCTTGGTATCCATGTTCATGATCATCCTGACTTCGGCTCACCCCGACCTGCGCCGAAAGT
This sequence comes from Hypoxylon lenormandii, assembly GCA_028565235.1. Taxonomy (NCBI): domain Eukaryota; kingdom Fungi; phylum Ascomycota; class Sordariomycetes; order Xylariales; family Hypoxylaceae; genus Hypoxylon; species Hypoxylon lenormandii. The sequence goes on from JAOWAP010000859.1 coordinate 4,750, forward strand.
TCCACGACTACTTCGAGGCTTTCCACAGATTCGCCGGTTGGACTGCCCTGTGCACCTTCTGGGTCCACAACATCTTCTCCGCCAGAGTCACTGCCAGGCAACTGGAGACTTCTCTCGGCCATGTCCTCATCACGTCGCCCAACTTCTGGTTCATCTGCATCACCACCCTCTGCAACCTTGCTTCTTGGTCTCGTCTGCGCCACCGCACCGTCTACCCCGAGAAGCTCAGCGACCACGCTACGCGCCTGCACTTCAAGTACCGGGGCATGGCACCTTTCTACGGGCTTAAGATTAGCGACAAGCCCCTGACTGAGTGGCACGCCTTCGCTACCATCCCCGACATTGACCCCGAGTCCGGCAAGATCAACGGCTTCAGCATCGTCGTCAGTAACGCTGGTGACTGGACCAAGAAGCAGATCATGAAGTCCAACGAGCGAAAGCTGTGGGTCCGCGGTGCTCCCCTCCACGGTCTTCTCTACACCTCCAAGCTCTTCCAGCGAATCGTCGTCGTCGCGACTGGATCCGGCATTGGCCCTTGCCTGTCGCTCCTCTTCGCCGACATCACACCCCGCCGTGTCTTCTGGAGCACCCGGGAGCCCGTCACCACGTATGGCCCCGGTGTGGTGGCCGAGGTCAGGCGTGCCGACCCCAACGCCGTCATCTGGAACACCCACGAGAGGGGATACCCCGACATTGTCCGGGAGGTGTACCAGCTCGTCCACGAGTCCAACGCCGAGGCCGTCTTCATCATCTCCAACCCCAAGGTGACGGAGAAGGTCGTCTACGGCATGACGACGCGTGGAATCCCCGCGTACGGTGCCATTTTCGACTCTTAAACAATTGGCAAACATAAATTCTACGGAGTTGAAAGCTTGCTCATGCGGATGGCCGCTAATACTGGCAAACGTTCTCGTTTGCTATGGGCATTGGGGGGTAGTTGGGTGACTCTTTTTTTATTACCCAGGGCCAGTGAAGCATCGAAGTTGGAGTTCATTGTGGGATCTCAGCCCGAGGAGTGGCATTGTCGACGAGAAGCCAAGCTGAAATTTGAGTGGGCAGCAGAGCCGCTCTTGTAACCTTCACTTCACGTCATTCTTTACCTCCCCATCTTGTATCTCCCCCTTTCATTTCTAACCTCTGCAGGATATAGTAGGACTATTCATCACGACGACTGTACATAGATATTTAGATACGCGACTACTGCTGCTTCTCAGGTTGGACACAGATATCATCAGCTAGGTTTCAAAAGCTTAGATTAGACTTAGATCCCACCATGTAACGAAACAATCTACGAATTCAATCTCTACCTCCTAGTGAAGCATTTATCTTGGAAGGCTCCTTCGTGACTAACAGATTTCCCTCTGGGTAGTTAGATGCACACAAATCATCGTCGCTCATATTGCGGATATCTTGATCTTAGGGAAGTCTCTCACCACTTTAGAGAGAAGGGGTGGAACTGGCAATGGTATCTATGACTATACTCCGCAAAAACGCGATCTTCCGCACATATCGTAAAAGCTGAGATAGCTGACAAAGAATAAGATCACGCACGTCATAAGACGGACTAAATTGACGAAATTGGCAGGTCGTATAGCACTTGACGGAAAACTTCGCTGGTGCTGTTATTCGACATTGCTACGTACCTCAGGTACCTATGTAGAGGGAAAACAGAAAGCCAAGAGCTACGGTAAAGTAACTGCAACCTGCAGAAGCGGATATTAAATGTTACGAGACTGCATAAGATGAAAGGATCACCGATCTCAGAATCCGAGGGTTCCTCAAGCATCATCAGCCGTGGTAGAATTACAGTTCGGAATAATACACTAATATGACGTTGTCTACCGTACCTAGATGTTTTCTTGGATAATAGTTCTCCTCCTTTGACTACCTCCCTTCTACTTGACGTTCGTGTCGAACCGCTCAAATCAATAAGGTATTGCTGTCCCGGGTACTAATCCTACGTTGTGCTATACTTAGGTAGGTAGTTGAAGCGACTGCCGGCGTTTCTTGTCGATGATATTCGGTATGCTATTAAATCGTAATAGATGATCTAAAGCACGGCCATACAGGTGGAACAGTGATACTTACTGCACTCTGATCATTTTTTATGATGATTAGGAGTAGCTTGCAAATATTAGGCCAGAAATCGTTCTCTCCGCTGCTACGTATGGTTCTGTAGTGCTTAAACATGGTCTATATTAATGCCAGAGAACACTACCACTCACTTGTCAATAAAAACTTACTACTAGACTATATTGCCTATCGGACGTATTTTTGCCGTGCTCTAGGCTTATTAATCGCGAAGTTGTCAAGCGAGGAACTGTGAACCTAGTAGAAAAGGGATAAACATCTACACACACCTACCTCCAATGGTAGGTAGATACCCAAGGGTAGGCACTGGCTCTTTGTCCTCCGAACCCAGTCCGCACTGCTAACCCGTTGTCAACCAACTTAGAGGTTAAGGGGTTAGGGGCTAAAAGTGGTACTCATGGACCTGAAGTCATCTCCGACCTATTGGGAATGAAAGGAAGCACAACATGTCACTAGTTAAGAAAGCATGGAAGTTACTTACAAGCTTGTTATATTAAAAGTCTAAGTTCCAAAGTCCTATGCTAAGATAGAGATCCTGCGTATATAGACGATCAGCTGATTAGGTAAGCGGGAGCTCAGAGCTCTGCTTACGTAACACAATTTTCTCGCGACACTACCATGAGAAAGAGCCTATATTCGATGGATTCTGAACACATCCAGATCTTCCCAGGAAGTTTAGAATAAGTCAGATACGAATGAGACCTGACCTCTATACCTGTATGTTTGAACATACTTGCTGAGGTACCTAGGGAGGTACCTAGGTAGGTAGGGAATGAAGAGCTGACATTTTTCATCAGTCTTCGACTTGCTGCCAAATAACACACCTCAAGATAGAATGTTCTCTCTTATAAGTAGATGCTGCTACTTGTGGAATTGGTGGTGACTTTCTGCAGGTTGGTCGCACAACCATACGCCCAGTTTCGCATTGCTATCTGCCACCAGTAACTGGTATGAGTAGATTGCCTTCGCCAGGTTTCTTGCCGCGACTCAACTTGTTTGTGGCTCTGGCGCCCAGGCACCCACGTGGTCTGTGCTGGAGAGCTTCAGCTCTAGATTACGCAACCAAGCTTTCTACATTATCTTTTCGCACAACTTTGATTCCTATGTGGGTACAATATTGCTACATCGGGCGGATTTATCAACAAGAGAAAATCAAAGTGAAATCATTCTGCAAAGTAAGTCTCCGGTTTCCTCTGATGCTAGCCGATGAGACGTGGACTGATTTTTAATGGAACTCGGACTTTAATAGAGGTGTTGGAACATGGGAGTCTACCAGTTGCATATTTTGATGATCCTTATGGGTATATTCATTCGTTTCTTCACTCTCGATTGGAGGACTCAATTGAATCCTAGTACTATTAATTCCCTACGTGGTAGGCTGCCGAGGCTAATGCCTTGGCTGAAGGGGGTTAGCCAACCAGACGATGTCCCCCACCCGCTTCAGGCGATCATCACGGTTTCATGCCGCTTACGGATCTTCAGCCCCAGTTCAGTTGATGAAGAATAGGATTAGGCTTTTTATGCTACCTCACAATATTCTGCGCCGCAACGATTAAGTGGGTGCCCAGCGCTTAAACAGTGCTATATAGCTGCGTCTTGGGCATGCTTCGCTTCTTGTTAAGCGCGCTTGGATGGCGCGTAGTATGGTTGAGCTCCAAGTATAATACTGATTCCTTTCAGGCTCTGTGTGACCCTTCATCGTGACATCAAGTCTACTTTATTTCACACTTAAAGAGTCATTGCCATGTATATATCACAAGACGATGTTGGGGAGACGCGGTACGCTAGGACGCCAGCCACTTCCCTCTCTCCGTCACAGCTACCAGGTCCTCACCCTCCGCGATACTCCAGTTTTCGTCACCTGGGTAGATTTCTGGACACTATACTTGTCCTAGTGGCTCTTGGGTTCATTGTTTTTGCTTTTCTCGTTCTGGCCAGCGATGGCAAACCAATAACCGAGCACTCGCGAGAGCATGCTTTACTCGCTGCTGCTGCTTATGTGGGGAAAAACACGAACAGCCCCTATATTTTGCCTCGCTTGCTAATGCTTTTTAGGGACCTACAATATTCCCTGTCCTTTTTGCCGCTATCGTTGGGCGTATGCTGAAGGCTTTAGCAACATGGGAACTACAGAAGGGCACCACAATAGGGCGGGTGGAACAACTTGTGGGCAGCCACACGCTCGTCGGCTCCCTAGTTACGCAAATTGAACTCCGGACCTTTAATCTCATCGCTATGAGTATCGTCGCTCTCTGGGCCCTATCGCCCGTCGGCAGTCAAGCATCTTTAAGGATTGCCTATATAAAGTCTGTACCGATCGATACACAAAACCAGCTAACATTCAGTAAGTGTAATTTCTTTTCCTCTCCCCTATTGCGATCATCTACTCTGGACTATCCGTGCTATCCAATTGAATAATGGTACTAACGCATCACATCATAGTGAGCCCGGACTCGTGTTATGTTGAAGGGGAAACAGGCGATTCTGACAACAGAGCGTTGGTCTCTTCCTTGTTCGCAACATCGCTACTCTCAGCTAAAGTGCGGTACGGAAAGACACAGGTAGGTACCTAACTTTGGCGGTCGTCACCTGCTCTATCCAACATATTTTGTTTTTGGAAGTTCTCTTTAAAAAGACAATTATTGACATAGGTTCTGCAGGATACCTGGGGCGGCCTCCGTATTCCGATGGTAGAAGCCTTTGACAATTATACGAACGGCGACTGGATCAGTCTGCCGGCCAATGTTACAAACACTACGTTCTCGTCTCTTGTCGGCATACCCTTTAGTCCAGTATTATCGACCGGTAGCACGTCTTTCACTTTAAATACCTCGTACATGACCCTGGATTGCCCGGTTTTTACTACCAAACCGACGAACGGATCGTTTAAGCCTACCAACTTCACTGATACGAAGGTTGCACCCCCTCTTCAAGGCGAACACAACAGTTGGTATAGCTCAATTAAAACTATTTCAACTGGATCCATAGGATTCAACAGCTTTCAAATAGCCATATCTTCCTGCCCAAGTGGCTGTGCCCCTTTCATGACAGCCGAGGAGGTTCGGAAACCAAGAGAAGCCCGTAGGATAATATGGGAGTCAGCCTCTGGGGATGACACCGGACATGTCGACTGCACCCTACAAACAAGTTACGTGGATGTCAACTACACGTGCAACATGCCGTCTGAATGTGCCGCGACGGGGGTGCGCCTCTCTCAGACGCAGCACGAACCCTCCTATTTCGCAGATGTTAACTATCCCGTCCCGGACAAGCAAGACCTCTGGGTCTACCGCAACTATACGGGGCTCGATCGTTGCGGGGCCACTGCTGCTCTCAGTGTGATCAAGTCGTTGACGGACGACTTCGAACTGACGAATTCTCGCGCCGTGGACCCCGTGATCGGTTTCATGTCGGAGCCCAACTCCTCCTTCACAACATCCCACGACAGCGACTGGCCAGGAGTTCTATCCATCGGTCGAAAGCAATTCGAAACTCGCTTCGCACAACTGCTAAATACCCAGTTCATAGTCGGCATATCACCTCAAGTCTCGCTCGGGGCGGTCTCTGCAGACTTTGGCCAGCACGCGAACAGCAGCTTGCCTGACTTCCAGAGGTTCAACCTCTTAGATACGACGGCGACCACAACTACGATGGAGCAGATCTTCTTCTGCGACAAGGGGTGGTTCGCCGCAATCCTCGCTATATCTTCGATCGTACTCCTTGCCGCAGTCGCCAGTGCCATTCTAAGGCATTTCACTCTGGTACCTGACGTGTTGGGAACGCTATCCATTGCCACTCTAGACAATCGGTGTGATAACTTAGCAAAAGGTGGCTCTATGCTCGATGGGCTTGAGCGAGCTCGTCTACTTAAAGAGGTCGGGATTAGACTTGGCGATGTCGAGCCCTCCTTGCCAGCGGGTCGCCTTGCACTGGCAGCACCACTACAAGATATGCCAGTAGGGCAAGTAGAGAGGTGGAGAATGTATGAGTAATATTTCAGTACTGCTTGCCTCAGGAGTCAGTTGATCGGTTAAGGTCATGTCATATGGACAAAGACCTTGTTACGCATTATGAACATTATACCCTGATATACTGGAACCAGTCGAACCAGTCGAAACATGAGTTTAAAGAGATGAAAGGAGTATCAAAATGTACCTAATTACAACAATTAAAACAATTTAACAGCTGTCTTTAGTGGCCGAATATATACGTAAAACCTCTGATATGTCTTAAGAAATAACATCTAAATAATCCCACAGTTTCATAGTTTGTTCAAGTCTACCGTAGTAACAAGTTGCCTTAAACGATGGTTCTTATATAGTTGAACAGTAAGACTTGAAGTTTCTAAATACAACATATGACATCGCCGTGGTCTCATGAGTTAACGTTAAGCTAGATTAAGCACGCCTTGCTAGGCTTTGATACTTACCTTACATATACCTAGGTACCTACCTACCTACCTAGGTATCTAGGGGCAGGTAGGTAGCCAGGTAGGTAAGGCAGGTTGCCCTTTATAAGTAACACTGAGGTGTATAGGTATAATACTTCTTAAATTTGTTGCATACCTAGGTAGTTAGATTACTGGGAACGGAGACCAGTGGAGAATAAAAGTTAAGTTCCTAAACAATCCAGTGTTCAGTTACAAGCTACTTAGAGATAGTTAATTATAGTTTAAGTATACAGGTGAATATGAGAAAACGGAGGGTAGACTAGCAAAATTGACTGAACTTGACATTCTGTTCGATATCATACCCATCATTTGTGGTTAGCCATGTAGTTGCAACGGGTATAACTAACTGCCACGGCCGCACCTTCAATAACATATTCCTCTCTATCATTCCACCATTCCCCCATTTGTCCATCTATATACTCTTCACATCAAAATTCATATCAATATTTCAATACCCATACATCAACAACGACAACTGCACAACATGACCACAATTCACGTTTTTCGTCATGCCGAGGCCATGCACAACATCGATCATACTTATAGGAACACGAGAGATCCAGAATTGACCCCTGCAGGGGTGGAGAGCTGTAAAGTCTTCTCAAAACAGTTCCCTTTCATGGACAAGGTCGCCTACATTATCTCTTCTCCATTGAAACGGACCATCCAGTCCTCTCTATTGGCATTTGCGCCGGCTCTGGAAAAGAAACGGGTAATCGTTCTTCCTGAAATAACGGAAGTAGGGAGCCACGCTTCTGGCTTCGGATCTAGCCGTGAGGAGCTCGTGTTGGAGTTCGGTAGACGTATCAACGTAGATAATCTTCCAAATAACTTTGGCGATCTCGACCCGCAGAGCCCCTGGGTTTACGAAATCGAGAAAATCACCAGTCGCATGGGCAAAGCGAGAGATATATTACGGAAACTAGCCATGGAATCAGGTGAGGATGCTCACATTGTAGTCATGACCCATGGTCAGTCCTGTCATTTTCTCACAGACGACTTCGAGGGACCGAAGCCCCCAATCTTCCGATGCGAATGGGACGGAAACCTAACCTACCGCTCTTACAAGGTAGAACCTTCTACCGATGAGTGGATCGAGACCCCAGAGAGCCGAGAAAAAAGGGGGGCCGGTAGTATCGACCAAGCCGCCAAAGATGAGATCAAAAGGTTTCTTGCTGAGAAAATAGAGGGACGTAAACAAGCGATTCATAAACTCTATTCTCAATACCGAGTAGCCGCTCTAGAAGCTAAGTATACAAAGTGATTAAATTTACCATAATTTAATCATTCTTGATTTTAGCACTGGTCAACCCTGAGTTTTAATCTATGGTTTTAACGCTTAAACAATTCCTTTGACTTCATAAACAACAATAAACATGTCACTAAAGAAACAAAAAAAAACGCTATGTAAAAGAGAAAACAGGAAAAAAGAAGGAGAGAGTATTAGCAGATAGGTAACTAGGTACCTTCAGTCATTCGTTAATAAAAAAATTTTGAATTTATTCTTTTGTTAAGTCGTGTTTTATTCGGTTAATACTAGACTGTCTTTCCAAGTGCTGATATTGAAGATCCAAAATGCGTGCCTAAATTTATTCAATCCTCCCAAATTCTTATGCGAAGTTCAAAATTCTTATATACCTACCCAGTACCTAGATACCTACCCAAATACCAGGTAAGTACCTAGATGAATACCTTAAAAATGTATACACTAATTTGTGCATGGCTGGGGTGACTTGACATTGAGAAACTTACAAGACTGGGGCTTGAGACCTACCTCCTATGAATAAATCACTAGCTCGAATCCGATATTGCCAGCCACCCTATCTAGCCTTAAGGTATTCTTCTGGATGTCCATCATAAGCTATGTGATTATACCCATGATCCATCCTTTCCTTGAGGTCTTCGTTTCTAACGATGGTATATGCGAGTTTCGGATATTATACGTAACTATTTTGCTCTCCCGCAAGCGCTCTTTAACTTCCATCAGCACCTTGCCTAACTTATTCTCACCCCAGCGTTGACGATTCTGATCTGCCATGGTTTCTCTGGCTGTGTAGCCAATGCCTCATACACGGTCCTAGGAAGCTGCTTCGGCTAGCAACCGATCGCCAGTGTCTAGTAAAAGGCCTTTTAGATGCGGATTCTAGCCAAACTTGGCTAGGTTCTCGGCGACCACGACGTCGCTCTTGATCTCGTCCCAGCTATCTGACTGGAACCCTTTAGTCAGCCTCGCCAAACGTTTCTGCACCTTTAGATCGTGGGTAGCGAGTACGAGTTCCTGCGTAGCGGAATCATGGAACCAGCCGGCTTTGCAATACATCATGAACTGCTCTGCGCAGTTGAAGTAGATCAGCTGCCAACCTTCGGGGTCGCCCTCTTCTATGGGATGTCCGACGAGGCTAGACATCTCGGCCTTGCTGACGGTAAAGGTGGCCGGATGCCACTGGCAGAACTCGCCATGGGCCTCATTAGGTTTGAAGAAAAAGAGGGGCCTGCTCAGATCCTCGTGTCGTTCTTTTCCGCCGGCCGATTTGGGGAGACCCCCAGATGTCCGCGGAACCTTGTCTGTGCGACTCTTTATTTTATTACCATCATGCCCTGCGTCGTTTTTGTCTTCATGTGTGTCACCAACGGTCGTTTGTGTAACGAGAGAAAGGGGTAAGTGATTTCAATGTGAAGAAAGAATGCCTCCCCCAATCCCCTTTGTACGGAATATTAAAATTTACTTTTTAAAATTACCATAGTCTCGAGCTACGACGAGCGTGTGAAACACTTACATGTATCAGTCATTCTTAATCTATAAGTTAAAGCCAGAATTGATCAAGCTAGAATGAAGGCCAGCTGTTAGGGTGCTTATGTAATCACGCCCCCCTTTTTATTTCGGCGAGTTCTACAGTTCGTAAGGGGAAAGCAACAGCCTGGAATATTTTACTCCTACAATATCAATAGAGACGTAATTACAATAAATCGAGAAGAAACTCGCCGGAGATAGAGCCACAGACTACCCGTCCTATATACTAACGACAATGCCCGCGAATAGCAGCCATGTCCTAAAAAGAGCGGAGAGAGGGGGGGGGGAGAATTCCACGAAGCCGCTTCTTAGTATTAGTGCAATAATATCCGCCTCGGGACGGACGGCAACTTTCGTTGTACTCTTTAGGTAAAACTTTCAATACAGGTGCCGATCTATCCAGCTCGCTCAAAAAGTTGACAGAATACTGGGCTCTTCGAATTGCTCTAACCTAAATGGCTTACGTCTTACTATATGCGTATATCTATAGTAAGGCGTAAACTGTCTTAAAGATTCACTGCTTTACATAGGTCTTATGCTGCATATGATGCCATCAGAAGGGGAAAAATTATGAAGTACACGATAATAATCGTATATTTTGCTTAATGGGGTATGTTTGAAATAGACTTTTAACCGTGAATACCGAAAACGAAGCGGGTATCATCATCTAGCCAGATTCCAGGCAGCGCCCAGCAGAATTACCTAGGTACTTTCCCGTGCTTCCCCTTTCCCATATATCATGACGTGCTCTTGAATATCCTCATATACCCTTGGGTATCCTACAGCCCAGTTCCGTTTCATGTGACGCCGATGATTTAACCAACCAACCCAACCGGGTTTTGTAATGATGCTTCCCTTATTTATACACGAAAATAGAATTTTCTGCTCAATGCTCCTCTTTTATCTCGCACCCCGATTCCGTTAGCGTCTTTGTTGGTGCCGCCGTCTGGTAACTCGCTGGGACAGGTGCTATTTCGTCGTTTACGGTCTTGAGGCCAACATCAGCCGGACTTTCGTTTACCGTCTCGTGAAACTCTTGAGCGAATTCTTCTTCGCTACGCACATGCCTACGAGGAGGGGCGTCTGTCCCAGCGTCTGATGTGGATGACCGGCGCTGAAACCTTTTCGGAATGAAAGCCTTATACATAGTTTTTCGAAATGTGCGTGTAGTGCCGTATACAATGAAGACCTTATAACACAAGTTAGGAGCTATCTAGCAAGATGTACGGCATGGAGCTGTGAAGCCACACGACTGAATCTCAATATAAGAAGACGCATAGTATTCACTTACGAGTAAACTTGTTGAGACGCCCGGCATGAATAATAGGAAATCGTTCCTAGCCTTCACTGCTGACAAGTCCGCAGCGTCACCCAATTTCTCCTGCAAGAAAAAATCATTAGTTTACTTATCAAAATAAAGGGGTTTGGAGTAAAATCACCTTTGTGTGGTTGGAGAGCTGTGATATCTCGGACAATATTGTGATCAGTTGGAAGCCGGCCAGTACAACGAAGCCGATGGAGAAGCGCAACACTAGCCAGCGGTCATATGAGGCTCTTCTAGTACCGTCTCCTTGATCTAGCACGTTTATTATTTCCCCACCCGCCTCTTGCGACCTCCTGGAAAACAGATAACGAGCATTCCATGATATAAGTCGGTGTCGAGTCCAGATATACTTGACAAGAATCGCCATTAATAGTAAACTTCCGAACGTGAGGCTGATCATCACTGAGCGGGCATGTGTTATTCGGCGCAGTTCTGTTCAAGGGCAAGGCGGAGACGCGTAGGTACATACTATTAAAATTTGCTAGTATTAAGAAAGCTACGAGAGAGCTTTGAACAATATCCAGCCGTAGAAGACCCATGAGGATGGCGGGCAGGACGATCGCTACGCCTTTCGCTAGCTGATTGGTCCTGTGCTTGATATGTCTGAAGGCTGTCAAATTGGAAAGCTTGAATACGGTGCGCGTGAGTGCGATAGCCCAGAACAGGGTAAGCATTCCCTCTGCATTATATGTGTAGTATTCTAACCCAACAGTCAGCGATGGATTGACTTCGATTGGGAGGGTCTTCGAGACTTGCGTATATAAAATAGGACAAGATCCAAGCCGACCGACGGTCCGGCGATGGCTATCTCCGGGCTGCCAAGGTGGGTAAGAGCGTGTTCATACTGCTCGATCTTGACGTCTCTCCACCAAACCAGGGTGTGAAATTGTTGAATGATGCTGGTGACAGTTCCCAAAAGTGATAAGTAGGATAGTAGCGCGACATCTAGATAATCATCATCAATCAGTATCTGGATGATCGCTAATCGTCGTGGTGGGTTCTAGTGACTTGCGACGTACAACTATCTCTTTCATGATGCGTCCAGACTAGCCAGATCATAATACAACTCGCGGTTAGGCAAAAGAGGGACCAGAGAAGAACGACAACAGCAATGCCCACTACTTCATCAAGTAGTTGAACCACCATGTCGACGCGACAAGAGGTGATTGAGACATTGGTGGCCGTTGAAATAGAGTCAACGTCGGAAAACATAAAAAGAAGGGCAAAAATGGTCGGAGCACCGTGGAAAATTAAGCTTTGTTATTCAGGGGATCCAGGGGCATCCGAGCCATTGAATAATCTGGCATGACGCTTTTAGTATTGCCGCCGTCTTTGGAAGCCAAGACCCCGGTGCTGTCACCGTTACAACCCTCTCCGGGTGTGTTACCGAGATAATCCATGTGAGATTCTCTTTGAGATCGGCGTGGGGGGTTGCCGCAGCTAGTTCAGGGCCCCAGGGGTCCAGCGGCCCACGAAGCTAGAAATGGATCGATACGAGTGGGCAGATTTAAGCGAGGTAGAGTCCGCGTACCCTAGTGGACCAATGATGGCACCGATAGGATGAAAACTATGCCGGCAGTACATATTGGAGTCATCTACCGAGTACTCGACGCCGATGAAACTTCAACCCCACGCCGCTCACAGAAACCAAACTCCGACACATAAACCCATAACCTTGGTGGAAGACCACGATGCTCTCAGTCGGCCTCTTCTTCGAATTCACGATTCCATGAGCGGAAGAAAGTCGATTTCTGCTCGACCTTGACTTTGAATAGCTTCAAGCGACCGCTCACGATGGCGGGTGACGATGCTTACTACGACTAGGCGAGCGTCTTGGAGGGTCGCCCGATCAACTTACTGGGCGCAAACTTGGAGGGAAAAGTTCCGGCTTCTCACAGCGGAATTCAGCGATTGTCAAGAAAGTCTGACCTAAATAAAGCTCGATTCGTCCTTAGGCGTTAGTGCAAGATCTAGCTGTCTAGGCGGTCGGGAATGTGGAACCGCTAGATCAGATTCCCACAACGACCTTGGGAGCCGCCTTCAAAGCACTGACTCGTGTCTCTTCATGTGAAAGGCAACGAACAGCCTTAAAACTAGATGTCTCGCCTATGAAGAAGCAACGTTATAAGTATCTAACATACACGATATTGAACATACACCCTTAGAAAAACGAGATATGAAAATCCAAACCAGAACTTTTGATTACCACACGGACTACACCCACCAGTTCAAAAACAATAGCAGCATTTCGAATTCGCTATTGGGAGTTGATTCAGTTGTAGGAAATCACCCTCGCTTATTCCCTGGAGATGAAGACCTTAAGAGAAGGAAGTATAGCGGGGTTGCGGTGGGATTATCTGTGAAAACCACCGAAAGACACTATAGCAGAGTTGGCGAATGAGAGGCCGAGTTTACGTATACCTCCCTTGGGTGTTGCGCAAAGCTTTCGCACAGCAACGGCAGGTTTTGGGTACAAGAAAAACGTGTGGGAAAGATTGACGTGACTTGCGTCTCAGGAAGCACGTACGCACGCACTTAAGTGAAGCTGCATATAGGTTTCAACGATCTGCAAAGCAGAAGCACGCAGATAAGAAGCTTACCTGCAGCTGGGTAACCTGCTTCTGCACCCAAGTAACAAGGGGTCGACGCCCACGAGATAAATCGACTAGTTGTAATTGGAAAGACGGGCGGTAGACGATGGACTAGCTATTGCATCAAAGGTCGAGATTCGCAGTCACTGTAATGTGCTTTCGAAAACCTCAAGGGAGAATTACCAAGAAGTAGTATTTGTTACGCAGTGTGACATCGCAGGGCCTTGGTCGTGTTCTAGGTGGGCCCTTTCGTTCTAGCCGTAACTGATTCGAGAGGACGCGAAAAGCTGTAACCTTCTGGATCATGCCCCGTGCCCCCTCATATTGTCGCCGAGATGCGCGATGAGCCTGACCAAGTCGCGCTGCGATTTTCAAGTTGCCAACGTAAGGTGAGCTCACATTGTGAAGTGTTTCCTACCTCCCTCTAAGTAATTCCCAGCTACAGAGATAACCAGGTGCGCATATCTAAAGAAACCATCGGCCATTGGTTCAGTTACAATCACATTCCCTTCCTTCTTGATGCTTAATACGTGCGCTATTGTGTTATTTAACTAGTAGGATCACGTCTATCCTGGGGTACAGAGGCGAAAGAGAAGTCCTGTGCTACCTTCCTTTTCGGGACGTTTCGAGATCTCCAACTAGCCCCTATCCTGATCGGAGGAGGCGTTGACGATAGCTGCCCTGATATGCTCGAGCCACCTTGACACCTATCACACAACTTCTAAGGCGGCAGCTAATGCTAGTACAGATCTTACTTGGTCATTTAAGGCGGATGATCGCCCGGGAAGGGTGTCGCGTATTGCTAAGGCTCCCTTCTTGATCGCTAAGCTCTAGGTAAGACTCGCGGAGCCGGACGCAGCCCGAAAAGGGACTATTCTAATTTTACAACGGAACTTTTTCTCTCTTATATTAACATTGTCGACCGTGAACTCGCATCTCTCGCTGGGCCCTATTCCTGGCTCTCGCTGTCTTTTTACCAGATATATATTTTCGTAAAAACGCCTTAGTGATAAGAAGAGAGGCATAGACTACTGAGGTAAATATGTATTTTACACCTAACTCCTCGGGATTTTACGATAAATTATGTGCCTATTACACGACGTTGACATCCTCGTCGTAACAAGGCCACAGGAGAGACTGGAGGTTATTCAGCTACCGGACCGATATCAAGCATCTGGTCCTTGTAGATGCTGGAGACGCATAAGGAATATACGGTGGGTGACCTGAGAAGATATGCAGTGACCCGGTGACTACCAGCTTTCCGAGACCAGGTTTAGTCGGCAAGTAGTACGAAGCACGTGTCCAAGCAGGCCGCGTAATTGCGACATATCCTAGCTGCACAACCACATTCCCCCATCTCACCTTTCCTGATTTTTTCTTTCAACAATGCGTGGGGGCATTCTCAATGGAGTCGTATGGGAGGTTTCGAAAGAAAGTGGACGTTAGAAACCAATAAACGATCTCGTTGGCTTGTGGACATGTTAGCGGTGTAGGACCCAACTGGCCTACTACGTCTTCATCCTGACCCCGTGTCGCTACTTGCATGATCCTTTAGGTAGCGCTGAGTAAAGTCTTCATACCATACCCGTATTCGAGTTTATGTTAAGCGCTTAGAACATACACTATAGGGCCCAAGTGCTCGAACAATTTAGCCCCCACAATGAAGTGTTAGTTCTATAGTCTACATACGGGAATGTGCAACTACGACGTCCTAAATCCCCCTGATGGATCCAGTTTAGCCACACGTATTTGCCGTCGTGGAACCCTATTGTCCCACTTGAGACTCGCTCTCATTATCTTAGTTGTCCTTGGAGACCTCAACGACGTCGGCCCAGTCCTTCGACTTGTTGCGGCCACCTTCCCAAGCTCCGTTTAGATACGTCTCAGCCTCCTTCGCCCAAGCCAAGAGCTGCTCCTCGGCGCCCCATTCGCCCATCGCCATCAGTCCGACTGGTAGTTTACCCTCGCCTTGTTCGGGTTCGACGTAGCCGACGGGCG
>JAOWAP010000873.1:0-19946 GCA_028565235.1 Hypoxylon lenormandii
CCGATCTAGCGCCTTCAGCAGCGGGCCGCGGGTCATCGCCAGGCCCTCGTCCCCTGGGATGTCGCAGACTATTTCGCCCGCCTTGGGTCCGGAGCCCTAGCAGCGGGACGTTAGCATCATAGGTTCTCTCTAAGATATGCGAAGAGAGCGGGGTGGGGGTCGAATACGAACGATGGCGATGCGAGATGCGCCTATATCGACGGCTCCCGCGTCGGTCCTCAGCAGGTTGGCCCCGGAAGGGATGATTTCCTCTAGGGCCTGGAGGGCGAGCTTGGATAGCCCGATGCCGAGGCCGCGTTCTGAGAATTCAGGGGCGGACTCGTAGACCTGGACGTCTATGTGGGGGATCCTCCTTAAGGAGTTAGCCACGATGGCGCCAGCAAGACCCCCGCCAATTACGGCAATGCGAATGGGGCTAGTCATGATGAAAGCTTGGTGTAAGGAATGTGGTGCTTCAAACTGGTAGTTGTGTGGGTTTGTTTAATCCCAAGCTTCAATCTGGTTATAGAGGAACGGGTGGCGGCAAGGTTGACAAGGCATAGAACAAATTGTATTCGTCAACACATTAGTGAGACACGTGAGACCCGATAGGCTGTTGCTCGTGTCACAGATTTTGGCTTGAAGTCGTATAACATGACTGTCTCGGCTTACAGCCAATGGTCATAAATCCATTGCAGATGAGAATATGCACGAGATGATGCGCCAGATAGGTCGAGTGGGCAGGGGGTCGCACACAAGATTGCGTACCAGTATATCGGGCTAGTTCCGACCAATCCCACGGAGAGCCGACCCGTAGTGGATGGTGGCACGACGGCCAAAAATCTGCCGAGATAGCCTTTAAGTTTCTACTGTAGGCAAACGCACTCGTGCGGCAAGGCATCATGCCATTAGGATTCGGGTCCAGGGAAAAAAAGAAAAAAGATAGGCGACTTGCTCGGGCCAAGGATTGCTGAAACCGGAAATAGAGGTGGTGTTGGATGGTTTGTATTTGACGTTTATGGGAGAGGACATACGATGACGAGAAGTCGAGATTGAGAGGTCGAGAACTACGTACCAACGTAGGATGGTCATTGGCGCATCGTGTCCTGCAGGCTGGCTGCAGAAAGGCGGCACGGCAGAGGACCACGGGCCTTGAATCCAGATCAGATACCAAATGCGACGCTGCGTACGAGGGGCTCAGCTCTTCGTACAACAGTAAGCTATCCTCTGTATAGCCAACTCCCTCCGCCAATGATAACAAGTTCCATGGGTAATACTAGGGACTGTCTATAAAGTGGTTGGTCTGCCTTACGGACCTTCCCATTTGACGTAGGGCTAACGAGCTTTCGATCGTGATCTTTTGGCAGAAAAGGTACCCGTCTCCCCGGGCCGTCTGCCAAGCAGGGCCTATGGGGTGTTAAGCTTCACGGTCGGCCTCCCTCCCCCACGAGATTTTCGCACCGTGGTATTTATAGTAGTGGGGGGTGTCATTGATATGATATGCCAGAACTTGGCCCTCGTGCGACTTGGTGATGTTCCCACGCAAAATTCGCCGGTTCACCACTAGTTCCGGCAAGTCGCCTTACCCTATCGTGTGCTACGCGCCCTCTACCACACCGAGACATATTTACCATGCCGAGACGCGCCATCTGAAGGATCATTCTGTATCTTGGCTCAATATGCATCCTTACAAAGGACTAGATTGCCCCTTAGAGCCATACCAACACAGGTGCCGCCGGCGCAGTGAATGTAACACGGCCATGTGCTGAGTCGCTTATCAGTGGCATTTTAGCTGCAGAAAAAAAGCATTACTACCATACATAGTCTCCGCTACGCCTCCCAACTATCAGCCCAGTAAAAGAAAATCTGCCTGACCACTTTGACAATTATTCCAATACCACCGTCTCGTTGCATATCTGCATGCGTACCACTCTACTCTACTCTAAGTTTCTACGCCGAAATTGCGGGTTCTGCTTGTGAAACGACCTGTTGTAGTCGGGATCAACAGGAACCCTCCTGGAATAGGCCCAGCTCTCGATAGAATCCCACTTGGCGCAGACAGATTGGGCGTTGGAGCGCACCGCGACTTGGTCCGCTTCGGGGGATTGCCAGTAGAAGGACGAAATGGCCGTGTTGCCGTAACACATGACGGTTCGGCGTAAGGCCTCGAGGCAGTGGTCTTTTAAGGGGCGATAGCGTTAGAATCTGAACGATTTGGAGCATGGGGGAAAATACGTACCAAGGTGGTCCTCGAGATACACCCCTTCTTTATGTGTTAGATGGGGATAGTATGTATCCTTGTAAATGTAGAGACGAAGTTGTCGGAGACAGTGTAGCTCATGATACACGCCGATGCTGGCAAGATATCCGCCGTCCGTCAACTCAGCCAGATCGTCAAGTTCTTCGCCTGCTCTCTGGAGCTCTTCCCGGCTTGCGTTGAAGAACGAGCCTATGATGCTTTAGTGTCTACTATCCATCTAGAATTCAATTTACATACCATTTATGAGGTAGTCCCATGCTTTGTCCTGCTCGTCCGTGGGAGGCCCCCCGAACGCTTCATCCTTCCCGTAGCTGCCGGCTTTGGACTGCTGGACTTCATATTCGATAAACTCCTGAACGGGTGCTTTTGGATGTGTAAGTATAAGCCGAAACTGTCAGAAGAAGTCTTGTATAGACACTTTACATACACCATGAGTTTCCCTCAACAAGATGAGAATTTGCTGACCCGGAAATCCGAGTCCATTGGGAACTTATCAGGGCAAGGAGAAGAATATGAAGTATGAAGACATAGGCTCGGAAGAAGTGAGATGTCTTCGCGACCTGATTTCCCGCTCTTGATTCCGTAGGTTCGCCACCAAGAAGATGATCCGAAGATGTATCAGACTCCAGATCAAGACCGGCTTCCTTGGTCCACGGGGAGTACTTTGGAAGAGCCATTCTCGGTGTGTCTATCCCCAGATGTTTGAAATGTGTAAGAGAAAGCAGAAGGGAGGCGGGATGCTTTGGGCAGACCGCGGAGAATAGTCAGGGGAACGGGGTGTCGTTCCAACAAGCGCTAGTTATCTACCTAGGTCTCGGTGTATATGACAGATGGTAGGGTATAAAAAAGGAAGCCGTTGCCAACTCTGCCAAGGCGGGTGCCCCTGGAGTCTACATGCTGACTGGACCGAGCCGGATTGGGCTAGGGGCACGCTGCGTCATTGCCGTCGTAAACCAACACACGATGGTGGCACCCAATTTATACGACGGAATAGTAACTTTGAGGTTGTATGTTAACGTAACATAGCCAATCATTGCCTGATACGCGGACGAGGCACAGTTTATCAATAGCCGACGAGAGAGCACATAAATCAGTCTTCCGCCCACGTCTCGTTCGACTGTCTTCTGATCCCCCCAGAGGTCGAACACAACAAGAGCCATCAGAATACAAGATCTTATCAAAAGTTTTTATATTCTCCGCCTTTACAAGCAAGCCCAATATGATCTCCGTCAAGGTGTGCATGGCCCTGTCGGCACTTCTCATGTGCCTCGCAGTCGCTCAGCCCGTGCCTGCAGGTGAGATCTATCCCGTCACCCCGTGGAATTAGCTTGAATCTGACACACAAGATAGACCTGGTCGCTCGCGAGAAGGCTGGTCTGGGAACTCTACCCACGCCGGAACGTGTCAACATCGTGGCTCGGCCCCACACTATAACCTCCGGTAAGCCACCCCTGAGATTTCATCCTGAGATTCCATCCTTCAAACCTAACAAGGAATAGTGGAAGATTCTGTGGAGGAGACCGCAGACGCTTAGAGAACACGACTACCTGCCTCTAAGTGGCGTGGAAGAAGTTGTACTATCTATCATTCTGGCTACTATGGAGGAAAATGGATCTTCTTTTATTGTATGAAGTCGCGATAGTCTCATATTTTTTTGTCGGCCTGCAGGCCATGTTAGGGGCAGTACTGTCAACGCCAAACCAGGGCTTTTTCAAGTAGCTCAATAACAGTGTCTCTTCGCCAGCATCTGTCTTTTGTGCGAATAGGGGAATTTCTGGTTAGTTAACGTAAACCGCCAGTGATCTCATCTGTTCTCAAGCATGCCAGGCACCTTAGATTCACGAAAAAGCCCTTACTGTACTCGGGCGAGCAATAGGGGTCGCGCACTTATGATGAAGTCAATTCTAAATCGAGGCATTCACTGCGACCTGCGCATCGCTTTGGCACTCGGAAAAGCGTAAGTGGCGCCACGCCAGGAATGCATGCGGCAGGTATGTTCGTGATATGTCCATGATATCTTGGATGTTGTCGTCGGAGGAAAAGCTGGTACGACAGGGGATATGATGACAGGGAGGCGCACTACAGCCAGCCATCCAGAGGTTGGATATACGTATGTCCGGAGGCGAGCCAATGGCGGAATAATAGGCACGAGAAATGCCATTGGACGAATAGCGCGCCAAGAGCTGCGTGCCTTGAGCTGAAGACGCAAATAGCTAGATTACGCGAGCACAACATATGGTGGCGTACCGTCTGCTCGATGTGGAAGGAAAAAGAAACCCAGTAGTCAGTCCTCCGTTCGTGACACCCAAAACCCACCCCGCGAACGCATGGCGACGTAAAAATGTGGTAGAGTGGTACTATGTAGGCGCAATTTTATCGATGTTACACTACGACATAGTATCTCGAATGGTGCCAACGGTGTTCTTCTGTCCTTCGCATACTCACTCACCTGAAGGATCGAGAGCTGATTGGCCATGGCCTTCCCTTGCCTTATCGTATACTGCCAAGCCGAGTCTCGAACGACCGATGGTACGTTGAATCCCTCTCTCCCCTCCCAACCAACCGCAGGACCTCGGGGACTTTGTTATAGATGGCCGGCCATAACAAAAAGCGAGACCCAACGAGAGCCCGTCCAGGAAAGAAAGCCCACCGCATTACGAGTAGCCCGTCCAATATATGCACCCGAATCCTTCGCAAAAGCGAGGTGGCGGCGTAGCTTTATCGCTTCTTTATAGTAACCGAGCCACAGCTAGCTAGCATGGGTGATTTGAGATAGGATCTGTAAAGATATATCCTCATATGTAAATACCACTATATCGCGCGGCGACGATCTTTAGAATCACTGCCACCTCGAACCGTCAGCTCTCTTACTTTCCGATTCTCCATCGTCGCCGGCGGGTTAACTCAGCAAAAATGTCCGACGACACTTATGACACCGGCTACGACCACGGCTATTGGCAGACGCCTGGTCACGTCGTCGCCGCCGGAATCGGGTTGTCCTTCTTGGACATCGTCGCCGTTGGGATGAGGTTCGCAGCGCGGAAGAGTCAACGGCAGCCCCTGAAGGCGGACGACTGGCTCCTGGTGCCCGCGACGGTATGTCTATCGCCGGGCTTTTTTTTCATACCTCCGACATGGGAACTAACTCTAGTCCGATAGCTCCTCACTTTAGGCATCGGCGTCGCCATGACTTATGGAGTTTCGAAGCAGGCCCTTGCTTATCCTTACGTGATCCCGCCGGACGCGCCCGAAGATATTCTGGCTGCCGCATCCGAGCAAATCAGCATCGAGGGAGGAGTACGTACAATAAGCAAAGAGTAATGATTCGTATGCTGACGTCCACGCTAGATTCAATGGGCCTATACTCTGATGCTCCCGCTGGCCTTGGGCTGCACCAAAGCCAGCTTCCTGTTCTTCTACAGACGAATCTTCGCAGTTGACCGGATGGGAAAGACTAGCATGCTCCTTATCGGAATGATTGTGTTCATAGGGATGTGGTCGCTCGGCTTCTTCCTCACGTTCCTATTCCTGTGCCGACTCGATTTTTGGGCGCTGTGGACCACGGCCAGAGCGATCATTGACCACTGCATCTCCGATACGAACCCGAACTTTTCCATGGCCATTACGGATGTCATTACCGACGTGGTCATTCTCGTCATCCCTATTCCACTAGTAGGCTTGCCCCCCTATTAGATAAAATGCTATCCGACGCTAACGTGCCACTTAGATTTGGCGTTTAAATCTGACACTATCCAAGAAGATTGCCGTTACCGCCGTGTTTCTGTTTGGAGCGATGTAAGTACTGAAGTTATGAAGTCTCCAATCACCAGCTAACAATGGACAGAACGGTCGCAGCCTCCCTTACCCGCCTCGTTTTGACTGCGCAGATTCTGACAGTTGGCTACACCGATGACGTTGATCCGATCCGTAAGTTTTGCTAGGATGCTGCTCTTAGGATATTCCTGACTCGTTCTTAGTTCTCGTAACATCGTTCATCTACTGGGGAATGGTCGAAAGCGGTGTTGCCATCTTCGTGGCTTGCCTGCCGACTCTCTGGATTTATAGCAAGGGATCATCGTGGACCCCCTTGGTCAAGGTTGCGAGGAGCTTCGCCAACTCGAGCCTCTCCAGTCTCCGCCTCCTTACGACGAGAAGAAGCAAAGAAAGTATTCGTATCGACAATTCCTACGATACGCAGTACATCAGAAAACGCAGCGTCTCGACTCCTTCTGACTCAAGATCGGTGAACGTCCAAAGGGCTCAAAGCAATGACGCCAACTCGGCTCAACAGACGTATCCTTTGAAGGATATCAAGGTTGCGCAGGCGTGATGGGTAGTTCAAAAGGCTGACGATAGCCAGTCCCGCAGTCGCTCGGAGCCGAAAGACCGTCACTCGCACTAGTATGGGGTACATAAGACCGTGGGAACTTGAGCCACGAAGGTGCAGTGTTGTAGTGTATGTGTGCACATATGATTTCTCCGTAGGAGGATATTATGCAGCCTGAGTTGCTTTTGCCTTCACTTCGTATGCGCTCTCCAGCCGCGTACTCTTTAATCAAGTGTATAATACGTTTCCAATTCTTCAAATATAGTGTACAAACAAAAATACGGCTGCTCAGATGTCTGGGTAGCGAGACTCGACATCCTATTGTATGTCTTGGTGGCTAGTTAAGCTGGGGTGCGACGTTCTATCGACGGCGCTATCGTACCTAGATACTGCATCGGTCGAGGGGACTTCCTAAAAGGTAGCTAATTGTATGCGCAATGTCACCGCGGCCGGGCCGCGAACACCGAGATGTCTTGGCCGACTCGTATGGGATATTCTTGGCCGTATGGTCCGGTGTAGCCAATACAACGTTGTGCCCCAGCCCTACGGGTCGATGTCAAACAATACGAACTGACTTAAGCAACATCGAAAACGCCAAAAGGATCCTTTAGCCTTTTCAAACTTTCGTGCCTAGAACTCAGGTATTACATAGTAGTCTTGGCTTTACTGTACTGGTTAAAGCAAGTCCACGACCGCCACTGATGTCGTTGTCCATCATGAAAAATCTCCGCATTTTTATCAAGGAAGGCCGCTAAGTCTTCCAACTCCCCAGCCAATGCCACCCCGTATCTCTCCTGTGCGTCAGCTAGTTGCGTCTCGTAAGTCTGCAGGTCCGCAACTTTCTTCTGGACGAAATCATTGATTTCGTCTTCTGGTATGGCCGAGACAAGCTCGTCCCAATCCGCCGTCTCTTCTCGGAGCTTGACGAAAGGAACACAGGTTGGTCCGTTGAAGCCGTGCAGCAAGATGAAGTGGAACCACTGGCGCCCCTGTTTCTGGCATTCTCTCAGTATCGCAGAAGACTTCTCGTCCTCGCGAACATCAGCGCTTATAAACTTTTTCTCTTCCTCCTCGAGGATCTGGGTGAACAACTCCAAGTTTTTATTGAATCTAGCAAGCCTTTTGTCGACGGAGGCCCACACGCAGGGTGACTCTATCAGCAGCCACGATGGCGCGGAATGCACCAGCTGGGCTGGTGCGGCATAGGACCACTCCCAGTCAATTACCGCAATAATTTTCATGTCTTGCTCATTATTGACGATCATATTTGTTGGCTGGAAATCGTCACACATGAACTTGAAGGGGCCTTTGTCTAGGCCAGGCAGGACATGACGGGGTATCAAAGCTTTCATGACATTCCAGCAGATGAACTTATTCCTCGCATCCTCGGCATCGTCGACCGAATTGGGCTGCATGTGAAGATGCCGCAGGTCTTGGTCGACGATATGGTGAAAATACTCAGTTGTGGAGGAGTATGTTTTATCCCGAGGGCCTGCAAAGCGTTAGGATGTAAGAATGGACCAAGGATCATGAGGCGAAGGCGACAAACCAAAAACATCAACTCCACCATCGGAAAGGAAATCATGAACTTTCTGGGTGAGCGGTCGTGAGCTGATCGTTGTAGCGAAGCTGGATTCGCCGGGCGTGGAGGTCGAGGTCATGCTGCCGATGCGTGGGAAGTTGACCTCTCGGAGCTGCAATTGAAAGCCGATCGTTTGTCGGAAGATGGTTTCAATTGCAGAGTCGCTAACATCCTCGCGCATAATTCTAGCATCATTCTGCAGAATGTCGTCGACGCCGACGCCTTCGATATACTCCAACATGATAAAGGGGCCAATCCCAAGGGGGTTGTCAGCAGCTAACCCCCATGATTTAACGTCAGGGATGGGTATGTTCGTTTGCTGGCGGATGAGTTTCATCGCTGCTATTTCGATCTCGACCTTCTCGTCGGCATTCATGACCTTCCCCACCATGGGAAAGCGGACCATCCACTTCTCCCCGTTGTCGAATACAATTTTGCAATTCATATTGTAGGCGCCACGCTTATCAGCAAGAAGCTTATTTGTGGCGAGCTTGCAAGGTAGATGGTCCCTGTGAAGAGTCGAAACCCAGTCCGTCAGCCGTTCTTTACGTGCTTCGTCGTACTTCCTGATCCATAAAAGGAATGATGCATTATTGTCCAGAAGGACACGTTCATCCCAATCCATCATGCGCAGGGGGAAAAATCGTCTGTGTTAAAGCTGAGAGTCGGGGGATTACAATGACCTGGAAGTTGGAGGTGGAGGGAGGTCTTAATATATCAGGTACCGGTAGTATTGGAGGCCTTGTTAAAATTAAATCGGGTCATGAACGCAGGCGCGCGGGTTTGAAACCAACAGACTTTTACACATGTACTTATAAGGAGGTAACCACAGATTCTTATTAACGAGTGTACGTATTGCATAGGCAATTTCTAAGGCTCTTGTAAATCAACTTCTCGGCGAACTTCTAAAATGATAGTTGAACCCAACCACCTGCTCTCTCTCCGTTTGAGACGTCTCGGACTATATGTGATATAGGTGGATATTGTAGCGTGATGCCGGTGATGATATGTTCACCCTTCAAAATGGCGAGAATACGTGAGGTTTATATACCCAGGAACGACCTGGAAAGTCGACCACCAGGCTCCCACGCAAAGCCCCAGGAGTAAAACCGTGAATGACCGAAACGAATGGTCGTCCAGAGGCGCAGAGCGAGGCGATCTTGAACGACAATGTGATTAGCACGTAAAGAAACATGCCTTACCTCATGTCATATGCGGTCGTGAAGATGGAAAAACGTGCATCAGGGGTGTTCTAGAGCCTGCCAGTATTGACTATATTCAGGCCGTATTGTCATCACACGCTCTGCGCCGAGGCAGAATGTATGGCATATTAGGATCTTATCGTCATTGACTGGATATGGATGTGCGTGATAGATATCGGTATAAGTTGGTTGGTATATGTCTGTAGTCATTAGACCAAGAATACTGCCTGGCATGCCTGCTACGATGTGAAAGTGAAAAGCAACAGAGGTCAAGAATGGCCTTGAGAGCTGTTAATGCGCTAATCAAACGAGGTCTATCGTACGGTTTACACTTCAGTAGGGCGCTCAGCTACTGCATCCAGAGTGTCGGGACGCCTATTAGGGGACCAAAGTCTGGTGACCGAATAGTAATGGCCTGAATATGGCCGTTGTGGCTATGAGCACCAACATCAGGCCTCGCACGACCGGTGAAGTCTGTAAGCCAACATTAACTGATGTAAAAGAAAATGTACTTTGGGGACTGTAAAGGGACTAGGGATCCACGGTGGGAAATTCCACGAGCCCATCGACCAAATTGATTCGACTTGATAGAAATTGGGGGCTTCAAATTGGGGGCTTCAATGCACCCCTGAATCCCTAGTGTTGTGCCCTTTTTTCCCCCCCTTCTTGGAAACAGAGTCATCAGGAACTCGTTGAGCCAACGTGGATAAACCCCTATCGAATAAAAAAGGTCGTAGAATCCATGAGATCCTCGCAGTACAGTTCGTCTACCATCTCACCGGCCATGATGCCGCTCACGTACGATGCGCCTACGAGGAAGTGAGTTGGCCTCTCGCTACCGGATACTTGTATAGTCTCCGATCCTGGGCGCAGTACGAACGGGACTGGAGATCCGAAGAGGATGGCGAGAACATCTCCCTTTCGACTGTCGGGGACACAGGTGCCTACAAACCCGCTTTTCGTGGTAAAGAACGACATATTGCCGGCCCTCGATCTAAGGCACTCTATGTATCCGCTCTGCTGGCCATCGTTGTCGAGTACTTTCGATTTCCAGTCGTCTCCTTCGGTAGGGCCGTTCAGTAGGCTTGTGTACGTCGCCTCGTATGATGCAGGAGCCGGATCGTAGCCTGAATTGAAACGCCTATTCGAAATCAAGGTTTTCCATAGAGGCTCTACATCTCTGAATCGCTCCATGTGAGACTTTATTGATGGTTCAAACAGACAGGGTCGCCGCCTGGCGGTGTTGGCAAGAGACTCGATATGAGCGAGCTGATCGAGGTACGAGTCGAGGGATTCCCCGAGGAACACCACTTCCTCGATCGTGTCTACGAAAAGCCCTTCTACCTGCAGTGCCCTCTCGTCCTCCAACCGCTTTCCGTTGTTGCAATCCGCCCCGGGCCCCGAAGCGCTAATGCCTGCGGGAGGGTGAAATGAGGTTCCTCTCGGCTGTGTTGTTTTTCCACCTACTTGTCTAGATAAATCAGGAACCCAGGAGGAAAGAGGAGGCTGTGGAACCGTTGGTGGTAGGCTTGGGATGTAAGGAGCAGGGGCCGATATCCCTGGTAGGAACACGCCCGACAGAAAGTATGGCCCATCTCCCTGGGCGAAGATGTGAGCGACAGCATCCGCATAAACTGCCGCAGTCGGTTTATGGTAGTCGACAACGATAGAGCTTTGTGGATCGGATGCGTCGGTTTTCAAGAGACCAAGGAGCCCGTAGATTCTGTCTCTTGGGTCGGTGGCTTCTGAGGTCCTCGAGATCATCAACAATTTTCGCAAGCTCTCGCCGCCCTGGGATTTCATCGCCAGGTAAAGCTCGTCGAGGACGTCGATCTTCCACATGGCGAGTATTTCAATGTCTTCTTCCTCCTCAGACGGGTCGCCCGTCTCTCCGCTTGGGATATTCCCAGATGTACTCTGGCTGTTGTTGCTCTGCGGCTTGCGGCGCACCATACCGATTTCAGTAAAGATCTTTCTAGAGACGAACGCAAACGCCTTCATGAGGGTCGACCAAGTTATGGACCTGCGCCCGCATACCACCAACGGGTCTTTCTTGGCCATCGCTAGCTCCTGGATGATCCAGACGCGCGAGAACCAGGGTCGTCGATCGGTCAGCCCGGAAATAAAACCGCTGCATAGACGCGTCGCATCTAAAAGTTTCTTATCCCGCTCGTCACCTTGACGGTGGCTTCGAGTAGCGAGCATCGGGAGCGCGTCGAATACGAGGCCAGTCTCGTCATCCTCTTCCCCAAGCCATATTATCACTTGCTCGGCCGATGCGTAGATGTCCCGCATCATGGAAACCTGCTGCCCTCGCTCGTCTAGGTCTGCCTGATTGATACAGACGGCATCCACCCATAGCGTGATCGGGTCGGCTGCTTCGGCGGAGGGGCGCAGAGATCGCAGAGATCGCAGAGCCGCAAGCAAATTTGTCGTTACCGGAAAATCACTTCCATTGATGCTGATAGTATTTCCTGGGTTCTTCGCACTGGCAGGATCGCCCCATACATACGAGAGGGCGTTGTAGATAGGGCTGGAGTCGAGACTTAGGATACCTACACCAACTCGAAGCGGCTCTTCGAAACCGCCGGGAAGAAGTGTCAAGACCCGGATCTCGCGAAGGTTTGAGTCGAGCGGGCTGTAGTTGAACGATCGTGAAGACATATCTCAGCTCCGGCGTAAGTAATATCTTATTAAGACAATTCTACTACGATCCTAGGTTTATACTCGTACTCGTTGGAGAATAGGTTACCCATGCGGATTCATGGCTGTTACGGAAAGAAGCTTGACTTCAGGGGGCTCCCCCTCCACGCAGGTGCGTCCACGCGATGCCCAATTAGACATATCCATCAGCCCGTGCATGCCTTGTGTTTTCAGCTGCGGCTAGTTCCGAAAATTGCTTCATTTAGAAGACGCTAGTCGTCTTTCGGCGACTTGCTTGGACCCAGATGTAGTTCGGACTTGTATTGCTTCAACGAGTGCTCTTTTACAGTGACATCTCTCCCAGAGTCGAAAATGTCTACGTGTACGTAGGGAGTAGAATCCTACGGTAGATGTGACAGCTGCCGTATCATTTAGTACTGACTTACGAACCAGTCAAGTCCAGACCGACTCCAGCTCCAGAGACACGGCACTGCCGCGAAGCATCGGATCTAAATCCAAAAGTCTTTTTCCGTATATGCAGCTGGAAAAGATGTAACTAATAAATGCACTGGAGCCAAGAGCCTGAAATCCGCCAGCCATTTGGACGATTTCGAGGGCTCCCCCGATATGCTTCGAAGCCATGGAAAGGTCACCGAGCATAAGCTATATGATATTAGTCGATCGCGCTTCGGAATGGCCACCAAGAAAATCATGTGCGGGGAGGATGGTTGGGTCTCACATCATCGAATGCCAGAACCAAGGCCTTGGAAACAGCTATGCGACATAAGGACGGATTTTCGGTGGAAATTATCTCACGGAGGCCTTGTATACAGGCCAGCTTGTATCCGATGGCGATCTCGGCATACTCCTCTTCGAACTGGACTAAGGATAGGTGGCGACAAGAGACAAGCAAGAAGCCTTTCAAAAGATCGATATCGGCCGAAGAGAAGACCACCCAGTTCCGCCTCATGTAATCGTGGTAGTCTGCGAAGTGCTGCATTATAGGGCATTTGGCGCACATATATGGAAGAACGACTCTAACGTCTGAGTGAAATATTAGCTTCTAAGTACGTTTCCTTCCGGCCCGAAGGGGACGAGCCGAGCAGGTACAAAGTGTAACCTCACAGTGGCCGAGCAAAAAATGTTCTCTAGGTGCTAGAGATCTTAGAAAAGTCGCCAAGGGTTCATGTTCGAATGCGCCGGAAAGGGATCTCGGGGCTGGCAGCGCGGTCTCATACTGATTAAGGAGCGCGCGAGTGTGCTGTCGTGTCCAGCTTGCAGGTTGATGATCCGACCCCTCCCTGTCAGAATCGTGTCCGGCACTGCTCTTCTGGTGCATATAACTAGCTATCTGGAGTCTTCTGGCTCGGGCATGTGCCACACGAGCTGCGTGGGAATGAGCTTGTCGCCTCGCTTTGGTAGAGCTGGAGTTGGAGCCATTTTGGGCTGGCATAAAAACGAAGTCCATATTTTATCTACCAGGAACAATACCTTGGAGAAACGACCAGCCTACATGGCAATATATAGCTCTATACATGGCCACGGTCATTTTATGTATCGCGGTAGAAGAACGTATTACATCAAGGTGAGTGAGCGGACATGATGAATGAATTTTAAATGCTAAATTTGTCAGCTAAGAAATGAAACTGTTGATCCAGCACGAATAGTAGGTACATAGTACCCACTCAGCCCGCCGTTTGTGAACCCTGTGAGCTCATCGTCATCACTGCCAAGACTTGCTCCTACCGAAAACGGACTAGAGCCTCGGGAATGCCCCATCTTTAGCGGCTTCTTACATCCCCTATTTAGAATGGCTCTTACAGGTGGTACGCAACCTCGCTCTCCTTATCAATCTGCCCATACACGGCGTTAAAAGCTGCCACCACGTCTTCAGGGAGCGGACCTTGCTCGATCGCGTCGATGTTTGAATCCAGCTGTTCCGAGCTGGAGGCGCCCAAGATGATGGAGTCTCCATGCGCCTTTTCCAGGACGCCGTGGTACGCCGCCCATCGAAGTGCAGCAGCGTGTCCACTGATTCCGTACTTGGACGCCACCGCTGCTGCGTTGTCCGCCGCGGCCACGATGGATGGCTTCTGGTAAAAACCCGAATACAAGCCACCCACTTTATGCTGCACGCGAGGCGGTTAGCTGGGGATGGGGCCGTGGAGAGGAACAGGGTCATACGCACCGATAAATCATATCGCCCGCCCGCCTTGACCTTCTTAGCATTTCCAGCGAAGAAGCCGGCCGCGGCAGGACTGTAGGCGTAGAACGCGATCCCGTTCTTGCGCAAAATGGGGAAGAGCTCCTTCTCGCCGCCTCGGACGATGGCATTGTATTGTCCCTGGTACACGCTCGGCTTCACGTAGCCGTGCTCCTCGCAGATGTCCAGAAACTGCTGGACTTCCCGGGCGGTATAATTCGAGAGGCCCCAATGCTTTATCTTACCCTCCTTGTGGGCCTGGTCCATGGCCTCGCAAGCCTCTTCGAATCGGGTGGCCCGGTCCGGCACGTGCAAGTACTCGATGTTGATCTGTTTGACTTTCAGCGCGTCGAGCGAGATGTCGATCTCCTCGAGCACCTTGGCTTTCGAATGGTCCCCGGGAGCCCGTGATACGACTTTGGTGTCTATGGCGAATCTGTCCCCCGCGGCGACGGCCCCGAGTCTTGGCTCGGAAGATCCGGGCGCGTGAGGGGAGTACATGCGGGCAGTATCGAGCTGATAATAGCCACGTGCGGCGAAGGTATTGAGGATACCGTTCACCTCGTCGGGGCTGTCGAAACGTGCCATGGGGTCCACAGAGGTATCTCCTACCTACGCATCGTAAATATTAGACACTCCAACCTCAACATTACTACCATTGCTTGGCCAACTTACACTTGATAGTCCAAGGACCAAGTTCAGGGGGGATTTTCCAACGGGCGCCATTGTATGTAGCAGATATGAAAACGCGAGACGTATAATAGAGCAAATCTGATGTATGATTATTTGATTTGCTTGCCAGAATTTTGCGAGCTTCAGAGCCTCTTTTATGGTTCAACGACACCCATATGGGTGTATCCACATAGTCATCGTAAGTCACGACACATCAGTACTCTATCTTCTTGCCAAGAGGTGCTCCTACCCTTCTGGGCCTTAGCATGGTTAAGGTTCAGCCTCATAGGCCACTTAACATCAACCCCCTTGAGTACTTCAACCTACTACATGGCCTGCTCGACCACGTATTTGGATAGATAACCCAAAATATTATCAATAGTGCTCATCGGTCAACAGTAACATACCGCTTGGGATTTCTAAGCAGATCACGTATGTCGGAGTCAGGTCTTCTCCGGTCGGAAATAGTAGCGGAAAGGTCACTAGGAAGGAAGTAATCTCTTCATCAGCTTCCTCATTTTCCATCTCGTCCCTTGTCACGGCGCAGCGACAACATTGCTGCCTGGGGAGCTCTCAAACTAGCCGCTGATAACCCCGGATATATCCATAGAAAGACACCATTTGTACCCTTGTCTCGGCCCCTATTCTAGCTAACATGCCCATCCCCTTATCGATAGGGATATATACCAGGCTGCTTCCTATACATACAACCTACCTAGGTACTTAGTATATAAATAGATGAGGCTAAAGCAAATTCAGTTCTTTCGTCAAGACACTAGGTACCTAAGCTACGTAGTGATAAGGAACGTTAAGCATCATCCAACACAACGCCAGTCTCCCTAATAGCATGGAAGTCTTCTGCCGACAAGTCATCTCGCTCCTTCTCCACTTCCTGAATCCTGGACCACCAGTAGCTTTCAACAAACTGGCTTAGTGGCACGTTCAACTCGCGAAACTTCGCCTCAAATTCCTCCATGAGGGTTTCGAGTTGTGCTGCCAGATATCGGTCTTCCTCACGGATTTCTTCAATTTCTTCAGGATCCATAAGTATGAGCAGATCCTCCTTCCTGTAACTATATTCAAACCGTGGATTATACTTGCAGCACGTGTGTCTCATGCCAAGCATATCGAACGTGATGACGCGGATTATATCTCCTGTCACCTGATGGCCAATATTTCCACACCCTGCTTTCTCGACTAGCTTCAAACGCTCGACAATATTATCATTAAGGCTTGGTTTCGTTAGTTTGTCGCCATGCGGCACTTCTCTAGCTATCAAAGTAGTGCCCTTGAACGAGTATGAACCGCCGCTAATGTATTTCGAGGCTGAAGTACATCCCCTGTCATTATCTGTGCAGTAGCAAGTGCAAGGATCCGATTTGTTGTCGTTAAGTAATCTTGAAAGATGACGCGATCTTTCTTTGGCCAAGTCGCGCCATATTTTCTCTCCCAAAGTTCTCATGAGAAGGTGGAGCGTTGGATAGACTGGGAGCAATCGGTCGGCATTCGGCGATGCAGAGAAGTGTTCATCAGGTATGGGAATCGGGGCATAGAGGTCGGCACCATGGTCTTCGAACCAGAGTATGAGTTCAAGGCAATCAGGAACGTTGCATGTATAGTCGCTAGGAAAAATCAGTGGATAATAGCCCCTAAACGCCATATTCGTCTCATGGAACCCAGCATCGAATAGCTTTTGGGCTATCGAAGAGGTAAGCGGTCGCCACAGGTATATAGAGCCGGGCTCTAAGCAGTCGTAAGTGGAGGGTACTGAAACACCTTGGCGCCTCAAGGCTTCGACAACATCGAAGGCCTTGTCATCAAGTAATGAATCCTCCTGTAGACCGAACTTGTTGATTTGTTTTGTCGGAAGATTAGGCAAAGCAAGCAGCAACAAATCCCTTCGTTGCCTAGCAAGGGATTCAGCCACGATACATGCAATCCTCTCAGCTCGTACAACATCATTAACGGTAGTTAGGTAGTAAAATGAGGAGCCGTCGACTCTTGCCCCTGCGTTAAGCAACAGCTTGACGGAGTCAACCTCGTGTAATTGTATTGCGTATCCAAGAGCTGTTTCGCCCCTCGCGTCTACGATGCTGATTATAGATGAAATTGCGTCACCCCCGTGTTCAATTAGAATTGAAAGACCTCTAGGCCAGTTTGTAGCAAAATGCAACACAGTTCGTCCCAGCGCGCTGCGTTCGGTTAGAACTGAATGGCCGTTGCGAAGAAGACTTAACACATCGTGCTCATTTCGGTGGAGCACAGCATGTAATAGCTTAGAATAGCTAAAAGCTAGGATGGTCAGTAGGCGCCCATCTATGATAACTACCTGTTAAAACATACGCTCGTACAATTCCGGAATATTCAGCTGCAAAATCGATTTTGTGGCCGAAGTTGACTCATGCAGAAGTAAAGCTCCCATGTTTAGGAAGTTATCAATTAACGGAGCCATAATAGAGTGGTTATGCCTGATTGATGCGAGTTTCAAAAGGGATTCAAGGGGAGGACTAGATTTCTATTAGTTGCTGTGGCATGTTGCGCATTTTATTTTCAATGTCTTACTCGTGGGACGTTAATTGTTCATTCATAATCGGCACGCCTAATTGCACTAAAGCAAAAAGGAAGTTTAGGGCGACTGCTATTTGAGACGGCGGCACAAAATGAAGAATATAACAAGCTTGCTGATTGATCATCATTAGAACCATTTTCGGAAATAAAATACTGGGAAAGGGAAGCTCGTCAGCAGACTAACATGTAGCAAATTTCCGCCGGTTAATGATATGTCTGTTGGCCATCCTTCCCCATTAGTAAAGGCTTGTCGCAACCGAGTTAAACAATTCTGAAGCGCATCTTGAAACTCCTGAGTACTCATAGGGCCAGGAGATGTCCTATTATTGGCCCTTTCAGAGATTTTCTCGCGAAGTTGCCCCATCGCTCGAAAAGCAGGGGCGTGGCGGTCATCCACTACTGCTCGAAGTGTTAGGTTGCGATGGATTTGCAGATCGCGCGACCATGCCAGCGGGGAGTATTCGAACTGCCATGTTTCGGTAATTTGGCGCTGAAAAGCGCGAATGGTCATAGCGAAAGTCCGTTTCTTTCGATTGCTGAATGAATATATGCAACCTTGTTGGTGCTGCATTGTCGAACCCCAGCGTCGCGCTCTTGAGCAGCTGCAGAGACTATCGAAAACATTCGGTATAGACGTCTGAGAAGACGGCTTTCTAGTGAGGCTTTGGCCCCAGTGAGTGTGCGTAGTATCGGTAGCACTGCCTTCGGCTGAATCTAGTCGACTACGAAACGCGGTCTCTTTTGCGTGAGCTTGACTGAAGGCGGCCTGTAGTTGTTTTAATTGAAGTTCGAGTGCTTGGTCTAGGTGATTTTTGAGCAGCAGCGCCTGACTGTTTTGGTTTTCACTGAGTGAAATAACATGGCTGGATATTACACTCAAACCGCCATCCAACGATGTCGTGATATTCTTCTCAGTTTCTGTCACACGGCGCTGGAATGAGGATTCTAACCGGTCGACGCCGTTATGTATAGAGCTAGTAACCGCTTGCTCTGTGCTCGAGATAGAGGACTTGAGTTGTATTCCCATCGACTCGACAGCTTGCGTTATCTTCGTAGATTCGGAATTCGCTTCGCTTCTTAAATCTCGCGTAAGATCACTTCATACAAGATGTCAGTAAAGATTGCCAATGTGCATGAGACACCTACAGATTGATCAACTGCAATTGCCCTAGTAACCTAATGTTGAACTCTTGAAGCTGAGATCGGAGAGCGTCAAACTTTTCTTTATCGAAAGGGTATTTCAGGTGGTGTACCAGTCTCCGACTGCGCTCTTTGAGACCCTTATTGGACTTCAAGCGGGTATACTTGGAGGATATCAGCTTGAAATCCAATAAGCAGGCATCGCAAGTATCTCGGCATTTTTTCAGTGAGTCGTCAATGTCGGAGCTTGGTGTTTGTGGCCCAGAAGTCCGATTGTCAATTAGACTCAAGAACGATTCAAGCCCTTGAGCATGTTGCGCCAGCTGTGCAAGGTCTGTATCCTGAGATCTATACGCCTTACAGTATTGGATGAGCCCACCCGAAACTGTAAGGCCCAGCGAGACCAACCCGGCCACGCTGGCGGTGATAGAGAGCGGGTCCATCGAAATGCCCGTAGATTGGGAATATTGAAGAGAAAGAAGGCTTCACGGATTCAGACTGCGAGATCTTGCTTTTATGCCCGCATGCCTAAGCCCCCTTCTATCACATGACCCCCCCTCCTCTTTCCATGAAGTTCTCACATGATTCGCTGGCTGACTGCAAGTAACGGTGGCTGTTCCATCGCATATGCCGTGTAATGTAAGGCTCCGTGGCAGGGCTTCTTGCGCCCTAGGTTTTTAACAAGTTTCTTGTGGCTCTGCCATATTCAAGGAGAACGATAATTCCCATTTGATATAAGAAATCCCGATTAAATTATAGTAAAGTGTTCAACCTTAGATACGGTGCGCAAGGCTAAGGTCTAAGCTGAAGATTCTACTTCCTGATATATAGGTTAGCTATAGAATACATAGTCGTAAGTACTACAACTTAGGAAATGCATCATCTACCTATTTCAAAGTGCTAGGACTAGCATAAAATGGCTTAGCTACCTTGGTACCAGGTAGGTATGTAAAGCGACCAGAGAATGCTTTGACGAGTCAGTCATTTGCGTCATGACTTATTCGCCTTAAACTTTTCAATCCGCCATTTTCTCGGTGTAATATTTTACACTTTATTCTCTTCACATAAACCTAGTAAGCTAAATGTCCACTTCCGCTTGCCTTCCACGAATTCCCATCCTGAGCACTATTAGACCCGTGTCGCTAGACTCGTCAAGACCTGCTGCATCTATCGCGGCGACCTTGAGCTCCGCCTCACAGCCATATGCAGCAGTGCCCCACCACCGGCGCCGCGACAATCACAAGCCGAAGACTGAACTGCCGGAGGGAGAAGAGACATACTACGTCCTCACCCTCCAAACAGACGCCGCGCTCCACCAAGCCATGTGCGCCCTGCGCGAGCGATACTACCCGCCCGCGCTCCTCCGCGTC
>JAOWAP010000940.1:0-19629 GCA_028565235.1 Hypoxylon lenormandii
CTCGAGGTGGCTTCGCCGGTGGCCCTCGGCCTGCTACCTGTTATAAGTGCGGTGGGCCGAACCACTTTGCGCGCGACTGCCAAGCGCAGGCGATGAAGTGCTATGCCTGTGGAAAGCTTGGTCACATCTCCCGTGACTGTACAGCGCCTAATGGCGGCCCGCTGAACACGGCCGGCAAGACTTGCTACCAATGCGGCGAAGCTGGCCACATCTCGCGCGACTGCCCCCAGAAGGCTACTAACGGCGAGGTCCCAGCTGAGGTTGAAATTCCCGCTGCCCCTGCTATCCCTCCGGTAGCATAAATGCGAGATATCAAAATACGTGACATTCGGCCTGGTTACGTCTTGTGACGAGTATCAGCACCCGGGTTCGCTGTTCTAACAGCGCCCCTGGATGATTGATTACTTCGAATGCCATACCAGCCGTTTTCCAAGGCCTAATCGCCTGCGGGCGACGGGTTAAACGGATCAGTCCTCTAAAAAGGGGCGCTACAAAATTTCTTTTTGAATAATCTTGTTTCTTTACATTGCGCTTTGAATTATTAAAATCCACCATGATGAGCATTTGTCGCTTTGCCTATCGTTTGCTGTGGCCATCTTACGCTATGAATCCTTCATCGCTCATACGATTTAAAATATCGAATTCGAACCAGGGACGGGTTTCTACAGGTTTCATAGGCGTGAGCTGTACTATATCCCTCACGTACCTCTTATTCGGATCGACTTCTCTTTCTAGTTTTCTATCTCATCTTCTTTTTCTTGCCGCATGACTCATGGCGTATACGATACGACACGACTAAACCTCCCCCATTACGTACGACATTTTTAGTACAAGACCATAAATCTCCTTAATGGATTGGGTTAAACACACAGAGACTCTGGATCGATCGGATAAATATCATTCTTCGGATACCCCTATTTTCGCCTTCCTGTATTATCATATCCACGCCGAGGAAAGTGAAGGAGAAGTGCTATTTTGACGAGAGAAGCGGGAACATCAAGTTTGCGTCGCCGTCGTTGCAAATTGGGCAATGTTCCGCGCGCGCGACTGGGGAGGACGAAACCACGAGTGAACAATACAACGCTCTACATTGAGAAGGGACTTGACCACGGCAGACCTGACGGTACGCGAGCTGAGAACCAAACCAGACGCTGCTACAGAAATGCAACCTGGAGAGCATAAATCTCGACGGGGGAAAAAGGGAGGCAAAATACCTAATGAACGTGAGTGAGTGAGTGGGAACGTGACAGAGTTGTTAGCAGTCCGGGGAGAAAGGCTCTTCCACGCCGATTTGACACGGAAGAAAATATATATCGAAAACCAAGGAAAAAGGAGAAACGAGGTGGAAAAGATGCGGATGTTGAAAATGGGGGGTGCGTTTCGAATATGATGGAAATCAAACGAAAAAGAAAAAAGGGGTTAGGGGTACTAGTCAGTTAATAGACTCGGGCTCATCTCTTGTCGTCACCAAAAGTCGGTTAGGTCAATGTCAAGTCAGTCAAATTATATCGTGTCTTCGCAGTATTATTTGTAAAATGGATAAACTGTCGTCCCCCTCTCTGTCCGTCGTGGGAAAAGGTCGCCACGCTAGGTATCCTGCCCAATCTCGGATCTATCCGTCAGGTGCTCTATTCTTTTCGGTTCCCGCTAAGATGGTCACATATGACATATCACATTTCGGAGAATAATTATCAGATTGTTCATGGGGGAAGATCGGAGCATGCCTACCTAGTAGCCCTAGGCATTTGCTACCTTGGAAAAAATACCTATATCGGGTAGGTATAATATAGGTAAATAAATCATAAATAAAATAAATGGCTAATTATAGCTCGTCGGCCGTTATTGATTCGCCCAGCGACTTGCCTATTTGCAGCAGCGTCCTCTCGTACACCTTGCCGACATTTAGTTGTAACTCTTCCTCTTCCTCGTCGACCTCCTCGCTCGGCTCGCCCATCTCCTGTTCGGTGTCTAGCGCCATTTGTGTCGCTGGGGGCGTAGCAGGAGCAGCAGCGGTCGTGGCCGTATTAGTAGTCGCATTCAAGGGTGCCGCTACCTCGTCGTCTGAATCGTCGTCGCCCATGAAATGGAATTTTCCGTCAGGAGGAGGCCCAAGATCATCCATGAATGGATTTGGACTCATGTTCCCTGGGGCGGCGTCGCTGAATGTCGGGCCTAATCCCTCGTCGTCTTGCTCGATTTTTATCCGTTTGCTCTCCTCGGGTGTATCGTCTTCGTGGTCGGTGTCGTCGGATTTACGCTTCGTAGTTGTAGAACGGACTGATTCCTCGTCCGAGTCGTCGAAATCTATAATTTCGACTTCCGTTTTTATTATGTTATCACCATCGCCATTATTATACATGCTGTCGTCGATCGGAGATTGTATAAATCCGGTCGAAAGCGAGACGGAGACGTTCCGCCTCGCAGGTGGCGGCCTGTCATCGTCGGCATCTGAATAGTTTTCGACGTCTGGCTCGTCACTCATGACCATGGCGACCAACATGCGGGTCTCGTCGGCGATACTCTTGCATCGCACCATGTCGGTCCGCGTAAACCCTATAGTCGCGTAGCCGCGCTTTTCGAAGCCTGGTAGCGGGTCTCCGGATTTAATGTCGCGGCCCGCGACTAGGCTTGAGAGGCAGTGATCTAGCTTCTTTAGGAGCGCAAAGGTCGGGCGTGGTGACGGTGGGAAAGCTGGTAGATACGTGTTGAAGGCGAGCGCGATGTTCAGGAGGTATGGGACTTGGAGGCTAGCTGGGAAGCTTTGTTAGCCATGCTCTGTTCCTTCGACAACGTCGGGAGGGAGATGGGATACAAACGTGGTAAGGGTAAACATACGAGTACTAGTAAACCAAAGCAGATCCACGACCTCTTCGATGTCCCTGCATACCTCGTCCATACTCTCGTAACCCGTCACCTCGTCCGCGGGATCCGGGATGCCGTGCTTCTTAACGTAGCGACGCGAGATGTGTAGCAATCGATCCGAGACATAATTCCTAGCGTAGTCCTCCTTTCTTGAGCCGCGTACCAGGGGCTTCGATCGTGGATGAGGTAGGTGCGCGGCCACTCGACTAGATGCAGCACTGGGTGCGGGAGAGGGTAGTGAGGTGCGGCTATCCGGTAGAAAACCGCCAGCGTTTCTTGGTGTGTCAACCATTTTCAATAGTTGTCGTATGAATATGTACGGACTGTTGACGGTTAGTTAATCGCATGAGGACTTTGGGGTGTTGTTTTTATAGATATTTGATTAATAAGGTGAGGAGGAAGATAAGTGTCTGTAGAATCCTTTGTCGCCTTTAGCCTTGTGACGCCATCGAACCTTGTCAGTTGTCAGTTGTCAGCATGTACGTATGAGCCAAGTGCTGTTATTAGCCAGTATGAGTCAGCTCAATCCACTGATAAGTCTTATCTCGAAACAGCACTTGAAAGGATAGCTGTCTGGCGGCCCCACCAAACAAGCCCGTGTGGCTCAAGCCGAAACTTTTTTGTCTTTAGATTCGGCGTCATCATTTTTAATTC
The DNA here is from genome assembly GCA_028565235.1 of Hypoxylon lenormandii. Lineage (NCBI taxonomy): Eukaryota > Fungi > Ascomycota > Sordariomycetes > Xylariales > Hypoxylaceae > Hypoxylon > Hypoxylon lenormandii. The sequence goes on from JAOWAP010000940.1 coordinate 3,517, forward strand.
CTAGCCAAGACGAAACTCTAGACACGAACGTATTCACTCGTAACTACAATCGAAATCGCATACGAATACGTACAGGACACGAGCCTACACATATACCACACTGCAAATATGCCTCCCAAGCGAGTCGGTGGTCGCTCCAGCAAGGGCTTTATCAGCTCTACCTATGAGTCTCTCACATCTCCCGAGAATGCGTCCGTCGTACGAAGCATCGCCCTCTTTGGTGTACGTCCTGCCTTAGACCCAAAACATTTGCTTCATCCTACGAGCAACTCTCGCTAATTGCTACACCTTCAGGCTGCTGTGGCTTTCCTAGCTAGCCCCTGGGGCGCTGAACAACTCCTTCCACCGTGAGATACCAACCAGCATTGCGCAACTTACCGATTAGAATCAGCTAGGACTGATATTTCTATGCAGATTATAAACGAGCGCAATTACCTCTTCGGCTTACGAAATGCGGACCCACGAAGACCGGAGGTGTACGATACGGAATCAGCAATGCTGTCTAGTGTACCATAGATGGTAGATTGGAGGGACGGCTAGCATATTTCCATGGAGGGATGTTGATGCAAGAATTGCATCGGAGTGGTCAGTCTGGCATGACTAGACCTGGACTCTAATGAAATATGTGACCGAGGAAGAAGAAATACTCCCCTTGACGCATTAGTACGAGGAACGATTCATATTGTTCTGCATGTAGTTTCGTCCAATCTTAATCATGGATACGTTGAGTGCCACTATAGCCTCATCTAAGTCGGAATTACCTCTACCCTGTTAGAACCCATTTCCTTTACTGGTATCTCACCTCTCATGTTACTCTACTTATCAAAACCGTACCTACATGGCCAAGTATGGTCGGTTCTAATCGTGCGGAGCTTCAGTCGCTTGTCAGCTCAAATAGTAGCGATCCTAAAGGTTCAAATCCCGTACAAGCATCTCGGTTTAAACTCCAAATCCATGCCCATGTATAAACTCCTCAAAAGGGTCGTCGACGAACTACTTGAGTTGCATGGGGATTTGCCACAATTCACGCCCGACATGCCCCTATAACAGGTACCTTGTATTTGTTAATTAAAATCCAGCAAACCACGACGGCAACCATGTTATCTCCACGGTGTCATGGCTAGACACACAAGCTTACTGCTTCTCTATGATAACCGAAATAGAAGTAGGTAAGTTAAGGGCGGCATAAGGAAAAGTCATGGAATAATACTCACATCGAGTTACTTAGCGAAGAGCGAAAGAGACCAAAGAACTTCTTTACAAGAGATTAACACAATGTAAATAGTAGTCTAACAACTCATATAAGACTCGAGTGCAAGAGAAGATAGGATGTTAAGACTTCAGTTGCCAATCTTGAAAGGATTTGGTCAACTCACTGCGCCAACTCTATACCATGTTACATGTATTAGCTGAGAACCTTTGACAACTAGAGGGTTGATGACAAATAGGACAGCTAAATGTTTGTATAAGATATAAGTCATGCTTGTAAGATTGAAGCACTGCCACGTGGTGATGAGTCCCAGTAATATCGGCGCTTTCGCAACGTGGACGACCAGGGAATTCTTAATAAGTTTCTCACTGTTTATTCCCTAAGGGCGGTAAGGATAAGTTTGACGTGCCTGGAACTTGCATCCCGCTTCCTCAACTCGACTTGGATATGCTTACAGTATACCATGTCTCTATGCTGCTGTCCTCCACATTCGCTCGAGTTTGGTATCTCTAATTGGCTGGCTATGTTGTGACGATTCTTCACCGCTACAACTAGGCGATATACCGCCTTATAAAACACCAGAGTATTATGATACCGTAGTGCTTACACTGGAGGCTCAACAAGGAACGTTACAGGATCATCAAATCGACCCCTTGCCAACCCCTTGTTCGGCTGCAAGTCGGGACGGGTTCGCGCGAAAAGGATTTAAGTCGACTTGCACCAACGCACAAATAGTATAAGGCACTGATCACCATGCTGCATAATCGGGTGATTTTGCATCTACATAGTTCTTGTCTGTAATTGTCGTATCATTTAGGGGTAGAGCCGCAATTCTCTGCCACCTCCCCGGTCCGGAGCATTTTGATAGATAACCCCCCTTTCCCCGCGAAGTGTCAATCTGTTCTGGTGAACACAGCATGCCATCTCTCTCCGTCCAATGGCGGAACGACAGAAGGACTTGCATGGTTCGTACGGAATTCTCGATCTGCCTGCCTCTGCAGGCTGCTCCCAACAAGAACCACGGCCGCGCTGATGCATACAAATCGCCCACTTGTACCCCATGAACCAACCGCCAAGAACTATGCTTGCAAGCCACGAGCCACCCTTGTTCGCTGAGTATAACATGTGGGCTTCATGCACTGTGGACCCTCAGGGGGGGACTTTGCGTGGCATATCTGGAACTACAAATAAGGAGGAAAGGTCGGGGACGGCTGCTGGACGATCCTATACATAAGGTGTATATGCCTATTCCCCATGTAGGATCTCCCCACGTATAGTTTATTAAGTGGCCTCGAGACTCCTGTCATCTTTCAAGCCCACTGAAGTCTCCTTCAAAGATAAACCGAGCTCACCAACGATGGCGGACCCAAAGCCCTTGAAAAATAAGGTCATACTCGTGACGGGAGCTGCCCAGGGCCTCGGCGAGGTCATCTCTCGCTACGTCGCCGCGCGAGGTGCTTCGCTCTCTCTGGCAGACATCCAAAAGGACAAGCTCGATGCCACGGCGCAGAGCATCGCCGAGGCGTACCCTGACGTTCAAGTCCAGGCCTCCGCCGTGGACATCACAGATCCCAAGTCCGTGGAACAGTGGATCGCTGCGACCAAGGAGAAGTTTGGCACGTTCCACGGATGCGTCAACAGTGCCGGTAGGACCCCTCCCTCCCCTTTTGCGCCTCCCTCTCTATCCGTGTCCATGTCTCCACGACGCAACTTGGCTGGCATCGGATCCGATCAACAACTGACATTCAATGGTGAAACAGGCATAATCGGCAACGACCCGCGGCCCCTGACCGAGCTGAGCCACGAGGCATGGAATAACGTGATCAACGTCAACCTGACGGGCATGTTCAACTGCCTCAAGTACCAGCTGAGCGCTATCGCCGACGGCGGCAGCGTCGTCAACATGTCGAGCATCGCCGGGCTGCGCGGCGTAGGCTTCTATCCGGCGTACTCGGCGTCCAAGCACGGCGTCATCGGCTTGAGCAAGGTGGCTGCATCCGAGAACGCGCATAGGGGCATCAGGGTCAATGCTATATGCCCGTGAGTTGTTTTTGTCTCTCCAATCCTGCCTTATCTACTTTACACCTTGCTGGCTTTCCTTTCGTAATCGAAATATTGAAGCTAAGCGGACTGATCTACGCGCTACGGCGAGAGAGTTTGTTATTTAAAAAAAAGAGAAAATGGAGAATGAAGAATGAAGAATGGAGAGTGGAGAATAGAGAATAGAGGACGAGGCTTGCTAACTAGCCCCAGAGCGATAGCCGATACGGCTATGTGGCAGCAGTTGAACGGTCAGTTCGGGGGCGTCCTCGATGTGAAGGATTTCCCGCAGCTGTTCAAGAGGTACGTAACGGCGGAAGAGGTCGCTGCGCTGGTGGGATACCTGTTGGGTGACGAGAGCAAATTCATGACGAGGACAGCGTTGCCACTGGATGCTGGGTTTACCGGATGATTCGAACGGGATGGTAGAAAGGAAATAGTGGTGTGTACGAATACACCTCGAATACTGGCTGTTTCCGATTAAAAGTTAACACAGAGTAGCCGGGAAATTGGTGGCGCCGGGAGTTGAAACTCCTCGTAGATGGGGGTAATACGTACTCCATAATAGACCAAGTTCAAGTAAACTCCTTCTGCTTGCAAACACCTCTCACAAGTAATCTATTAGCAATTCATTTAAACCCCTCCTGCAGGGTGCTGCCATGCATTGTCCATTCCTTTGCCGTAGCTATCTAAATACAAAACACCAAAAGAAAGTCCCTCCTCCTCCTCCTAAATGGTGCCACCCCGGCACCAAGACCTGAACGACAGGATCTCGTCGTACTTGGAAAAACCTTCGAGGATCACCTCTCTTTGGGAGGCGGAGGTAAAGTTCAGGCGGCCGAAGTTGGTAGATTGGGCCTGGAAGGCCTCGTCGAGGGACACGAGATCCCACGACTGGTACTTCTGCAAGGTTGCCGGGATGCTGTCCTGCGCCTGGACGATAAAGGTAAACTTGCGCACTCGCTTTCCGGTTTGGATGTCGAAAGTCTCGACACCCGCCAGGTCGGCGATGTACTCGATCTGGAGGTGGCTATATAACAAAGGGGGAGGCTGGTTAGCGAGACTGCTGACAACCATTCTTCCCCAGGAGAAAGGGGGTAAGACAGAAAAGGGGGAAGATGGAAGAAAAAAAAAAGGGGGGGTCCAAACTTACGTCTCCTCAAGCAGGATTCGGTTTAGGGTGGCAAGGATCGTCAGGTTGGGGTCATTGCAGGGCCCAGAAGGGACCTCCCATCTGCCGGGAAGTGCGACGGCGGTATCACGCTGTGCAATGAAAGCTCGAGTGTTAGGAGTCACTCCGAACATGACCAGAGCACCAACGGCGACACAATCGTACTGGGGATTGTTTTGGAGGAAAGTCGCAGGAGTGATATTAAAGTCCTCTACTCTAGAGGAACAACGACGAGCCGGAAACGATACCGCCATTGTTAAGTCAGGGGGTGTTCTTATTTGATAGATAAAGGGTTTTGTGTCAAAATGGCGACGTTATTCATAGAGAGTACAGCTATCGATGCGAGACATACGGTACATTGATTTGTGTGCTTAACGAAAAAAAGGGAACGGCGCCAAAATTGTTCCCATCGCGACGCGTGCTGGCGCTGATATGCCAAAGCATCAGACGCGTCAGTTTCGCAACAGACGGCAGGCGTGTCGAAACTTTACCTCTGCTCCTTCCTCACGTTCATCTGTATCAAAGAGTACGTACAACATGAGTTGCAATGTATCTCCTGCACTCGAGCCTATAGATATCACCTTTTCCGCAGATAGGTATGTGGTAAGAAGTTAGTTTTGATTAATCCATCGTAATAGATACGTACTCCCTCCCAGTCTAGTCTATTTTTGTATCGCCGACCCCTTTAATGTATCTTTGTTGAATATTCTATCAATATTTGAGGTCTAAGTTTCAGTCTCGGTTTCTGAGTCGTCGTTATCATCAATCCTCTTGCTATTTGCTGGTGGTAAATATGCCATAAACAAGACAACGAAACCAAAAACGGCACACCCCTAAGATTGCGTTAGTAAGTTGCTACATAGAATGCGTAAAATGACTTATAGTGGCATACAGCATTGCAGAAAAATGTTAAACTCGGCTTGCCCATTTCAGAGAAAGCTGCGAAGATCAGGCCGAAGAGCCCCTGTGTTAGGAGTGAAGCCATGCTTTCTACTAATGTGATGGCGCTGATGGCGTCCGGTCGTTGTTCTGGTGGGCATAGCTCCGTCATGACCCCCTTTGCTGCTGGCGCGGATCCCGAAGCAAATGGCAAGAGGAAGCCCGCTATTTATAGTCAACACCTGTCGAAATATAGAATAGGGTGCTTGGGCTAACTCACCAAGATATACCTGCCAACCATTTGTAGAAAACCCCGCGAAAAAGGTCACCAACGAATCTATGACAAGACTCCACCTGACGAAAAAGAGATCAAAGCCTGTGCCTGAATCCTCTTCATCCGGATCAGGGGCCTGTACTGGCTCTTGAGGAACTTCTCCACCTTCACCGGCCTCGAAGTCCTCTGGGTTAATGGGTATATGGCTTTCTGACTCAGTATGTCTGGTCTCCGCCGATGCCGATGTGCCATTGAACCAAATTCGCCCGACAGAAATGATCTTGGGAAACATGAGAAGCAAGAAAATGCCACGAATAGCCGAGTTTCCAAACATGAGGTAGCCATTCTCCGTAGTACCGAAGTTGAATTCCGATGTGGCGTACATTTGTAAAAGAATTGGTGCATACCCGGAGGCGAACTGCGTGAACATGAGAAAGTTGCCGCGGATATATATCGCTTTGGGAGAGTGACTTACTACGCCGAGGAAAATGCCTAGCGCAAGGAAAACCAAGCTATAAACCTTGACGACCTTGCCCGACTCCAGCCGGTACTTATGAGGCGCAATTATTCTGATGGGCGCGAAGAAACCGCTGATACCACGGCCTCCCTTCTTCTGGCTACTCATCTCATTGCCTGTCCCTGTTGGTAAGAAGAGTGCCCCATAGATAGTAGAAATGACGTAGAGGAAAAATGCGGTCTCGAAGGGGCGCCTGATGTTGTAGACGTCGCCGAGCACACCTCCCACTGAGAAATCGTCAGTTCAACTCCGTAGACAATAATAGCGACGCCAAAATAAAACTTACGGAGATATCCAAAAGCAGTTCCAAGCATTATCGAGCCCTGAAGCCTACCAAAAACTGCCGTACGATCCTTTGCAGCTACCAGCTCACTAACGGCGGTGTTGAGAACCAACCTGTATCGATCTAATTAGCAGCGCCCAGTTGAGACATAACCGGGAGGTAATGCTAAGCTTAAACTTACTGAAAACCGCGAGGACCTCCGATGACGCCGATGGCTTGGCACGCTTGGAATATAATCTCACCGGTCCGGCCGCCGATGGTTACGCCGAGAACCTGGGTGGAGACTCTTATACCCAGAAGCGCGGTCTGTGAGACGAATGCCCACCGCGGTCCCCAAAGCTTGATGAAGTAGCCGCAGATGAAGAGGTTGAATACACCGCTAAAGGAGGTGGACATTCCGAGTACCGATACCTGTGTTGCGGTTCCGGCGTTGATCTCCCGACGATGACAGCGATCGCCGGGGCCGTCGAAGGGCGGGTTGTGGGTGTAGAAGATATCGCATTCCATGAGGCGGAACACGTAGATGATGCTAGGGCCGTGATTAGCATCGAGAGTACCTAAGGTAGGGGTACCTGGGTAGCTATCCGAATAGCCAGGGCTGCGGTGCAACTCACGGGACTTGTGTGATACCCAACGTAAAAGCCATCATGAAGCCGGCGAGCAAAATGCGATTGGCGGGGCCGAATATGGTACCGGCGACCTTCGCGGCCTTGGCTCTCTTCGGAGCCGTTTCGTTCTCAATTCCGAGCAACGGGGACGTCTCATCTGCTGCCGTGACCGCCATCCTTGCGCTTGTAATACGATCCGATGCGGTTGAAGATGGAATATGGAAAACGTTGGGGAAGCCAATGCAAAAGTCTGATAAGTTGCATGTAGCAGTAGCAGTAGCAGTAACAAGTGTAGGTACCTTTAGTGCCTCCTTACCAAGCACCTATTCCTCCTCACTTGTTATGCCTGCCCCCGCTGGGCCCGCTGCCTTTTTAGCGGTGTAACTGATAAGACCTTCTCGTTCCAGCAAAGCGAATCGCCGATTGCCGCTCATGTTCCCCATTTGATATGTTGAATATATGCAGGTACTTGCGCAACCGCATAGATACGTGCAGCTTGTAGCTATGCACATACATGTTTGAGCCTATGAGCTATTCGCGGTCCATCCCGAACGATAAGATGGAGCAATTGGAAAAGCAAAAGATTGCCCGATGATACCCAATGATATGTGTGGTTCATATGCTTTCTTATCAATCAATACGCAGACACGGTAAATGGCTTGCTTACCTACAGGAATTGCCTTAGGTATAGGAAACAATTGTCATTCTCCCATTATAGATGGGATGTAAGTCGGATAGGATACGGAACGCGCTTTCAAAAGTCTTTTCCACAGTGTCATTGACAGTGTGATACAGTACATCTGTACAGTACGAGCTGCCAGCTGAGTGCAGCTGTAATACAGCTGCAACCATCTGGCAGTTAGTTCAATGCCAGCTGCTGGCAGCTGTGGCTTAGCACAGTAAGGTCAACAGTATGCGCACTGCTAGTAGTACTGTGGAAAGAACTTTTGAAAGCGCGTTCCGTACAGAATAGTAAGTTCCTATGTAATTATATCCTAGAGTTCGGGTACTAATAAGCTAAGATGCCATCTTGCCTATATTACCTAGGTACCTTGAAGGAGCTAAGCGATGCTGGCTATAGACCTACAGTGTATCAACTATACTTACCTAGGTACGTTATATTCGTCTGAAGCTCGGTTTCTTGTGTAACGTGACGTGGCTTACAACAGAATAGCCCGGTCAAAACGATATGGTTTAAGAGGCGGCATCAATTGATTTGCTCGATACGCAGAATGATGCGACCGGAGCGAGGACTATGAGTCGTGTTGTATGCATCGGCGGATCAATGTTGAGGTGAGGCGTCTATTATCTATTGTCTATTGTCTGTTTACCTTAGTGGTATTTAACTAGAGTGAAGGGTGCGTTACCCCTGAAACCTCGTTTGGTTCGTTCTTCAAGCAAGGGGCAGAGAATTACTACCTAGTAGACGGGCGATTTCTCGCCAAATAACTAATGGGCACCTCCAGAAGTCAATACGCATTCGCTTGCTGCACCTGACCAAACTCTTCTAAACTCATAGCTACTTTGCTTGGTGTCTAGAAATGACCAGACGCTGCGTCGCAATGGTAATTAATAGCTGCAAAGACGAACTTATTTCAAACCGCCTCATCAGCCACAGTCATGATGATGATAAGAACGGGACACCTCCAGCAGTAAGCCGCAGCATTGGCATACCTTAGCTCAATGCACATCTGCATGCAAGTTTCGGTAGCCAACATCTAAGAGCCGAAGGCCGCAGCAATTACCCGGCAAACGATACTGACGCCTTTGACCACCCCACCGACGTTGGGTCTTTCTTTGTTTCTTTTAGAGATGGGAAGAACGAGGTATGAAGCGGCACGAACCTTGTCATTTGACGTGAAGGAGACCGGAGTATATATTGATAGATGTTTTGCTTATTGGTAAGCGATATCGGATTTCCCCAAAAACAACCGCCGGTCCCAATAGAGGAGGACGGACACCACGATCAACAGCTCTGAGCGGAAAACAAGGGACCAGAGAGCGACAGAATGGCGGAAAATAGCAAGGATGAAGACCAATCTGAAAAGCCCATATTTGGCCCCGAGACTGAAGACATTCTCGCCGTAAGCCAAGACAGAACCGCACCCGACACGCAACATCACGCCCAACATCCATCGGTCGCGATCCCGGACGACTCCAGGAAGAACCACTTGCTGAACAAAGTGACGAGCATTCTGAACTGGATGCCACAGCGCTGTCGCTATGACCCAGAGAATCCACCAAGCTTCACTCTGTCGATGAATATTCTGCTAGCCTTTGTATACTCTTCTCTCCGGGCCGTCGCAAGCTCGATAAGCTAACCCTTGATAGAGCGGAACATTCACAGTTGCGAATCTTTACTACCCGCAACCGATTCTGAACATATTAGCCGAGGATTTCAATGTCAGCTACGAGAGAGCATCCGATGTTGCTGCTCTGTCTCAGGCAGGATATGCTGTCGGCCTGCTCTTCCTGTGTCCTCTAGCAGACATGGTTCCACGGCGACCCTTCATCCTGTTTCTCATATGGATGACGGCAACGATGGTAAGCAGGCATATAGGCTACTATCTAGGCCACCTAAGCTAAACTCCAACAGTGGATTGGGCTATGCCTCACGAACAATTTCAACGCATTTCTTAGTTTATCATTTCTATGCGGAGTTGGGTATGTGCTCTTACCGCCACATCTTTTATCCCCTAGTCTAACGTCTTATTAGAACGGTGACGCCACAGCTAATGCTACCACTTGTCGGCGACCTAGTACCAGCGCACAGGCGCGCGAGTTCGCTATCCATTGTTGTATCAGGATTGGCACTCGGGTTGTTGATTGCCCGAGTACTCTCTGGTGTAGTAGCCAACTTCACATCGTGGAGGAACATATACTGGTTAGCATTTGGCGCGCAATATCTAACGCTAGCATTGCTGTTCTTCTTCCTCCCTGACTACCCTGCGAAAAACAGAGGCCTGAACTATTTTAAAGTCCTCTGGGATATGGCTGTAATGGTTGTCACAGAACCCCTGTTGACCCAAGCGTGTATCATCGGTTTTCTCCTTAGCGCTGCGTTCACGTCATTCTGGACCACTCTTACGTTTCTGCTCGCATCGCCGCCGTACGAGTATTCGTCGCTCGTGATCGGCTGTTTCGCCTTTATCGGGATCGTGGTCGTCGCACTCGCACCAGTTTGGTCGCGTCTTATCACCGATAGATTCGTGTTCCTATTCTCAGTCGTTCTAGGTCTCGCTTTTGAATTTATCGGTATCGTGATATCGACCTTCATCGGCGAATTTTCGGTGGCAGGTCCCATCATTCACGCCATTATGATGGATTCCGGAGCCAACTTCTCACACACAGCAAACCGAAGTAATATCTATAGCCTGGATCCCAAGGCGAGAAACCGCGTGAATACCGCGTATATGGTTTTCGCATTTGCAGGGCAAATCATGGGAACGGCAGTCGGGAATCGTCTGTACGCCCAAGGAGGCTGGGTTTGGAGCGGAAGTTCAAACATCGCGTTCATTGGCGTAGCTATTATTGTCGGTATAGCCAGGGGACCAAGAGAGACGGGTTGGATTGGTTGGTCTAAAGGTTGGAATATCAGAAAAGACGACGTAACTAAAAGGGAACCGGTGATTTCTGATATAGAGGAAGCCATACCGCCATCAGATTCAACAAGGGAAGAGAGTTCTAATAGCGAAAACACAGCACGGAAAGAAAACTAGTCGTCTGAGCCTGGTACGGGGCTTCAACCATGCTCTACTCTCAGCTGCTCGGATATGGGTAGCTTAAAAGGCAGCCTTAGGGCTGTAAGGTCTCAAGCTTGTATTCATTATAAATTCCCCATTTCATTATAGAGTTACTTATATAGCACGCTCAAGTGGAAAAGAGGGTTAGAAGATCTCAAATTCTAAAGGGGGTAACTTATAAAGAATTTTGGGTGGAATAAGGGGACCTACAAAAGCCATACCACTCCTACGAGAGAGAAATAGCAGATGTTTGATAGTTACCTAGGTACTTAGTATCTACACCGCCAGCGCACGAGCCTTTTTCAGCAGTCACGTCGTCGTTGCTGGGCAATCGGGCGGCAGCCAGTACCTACCCAGCGGGGTGGCTTAAATAACCTTTTTACAACACCTCATCTTAACCCTGCGTCTCCCGGCGCGTCAAAGTAGCCATTGGCTCAATGGGAAGAAGGTGAGGGCTAGAAACAACCCCCAAGGAGGCACGGGGTTTTTCGTAGCACCTGGGTTCGAATCTGTGTCAGGGCGGCAGCGGCTACTGCTCGGGTCAAATGGCGCAGGTTCGAATCCAGGTGCCAGCTTTTTTGTCAATTCTTTTCTTCTATAATCTTAAAGTATTTATTTTATTTTATTCATGTACATATATCGGTGCTTTTATTCGTAAAATCGTTTTCTTCTGCGCTCGCTTTTCTGGTGCCGAAACTTAAAGACCGTTATTGTTGAGTTTTTACTGACCAGCCACCCCTATTTCGAAACCAGCGACATGACTACTAAAATATTGGAAGAAATCTGTTATGCTACGATCCATGGTCCTAGTTCTGCCCATAACTGACACCTGTCGCCTCGTCCACCCTCCCAAGAAGTTGCCTCCACAATGTTGAAGGTTGCTTCCAATGGAGATGACGAAGAGCTGTTCACTGGTGTACCTCCTGTCATATTAAGATTAAGCATAAAGCTCTCGCCCGGAAACCCAGACCATTGCCCCCAGTGTCCAGAACCCGCCGCCGTGATGTTTCCCTGACCTGCGGCGTCTATCTGCACCGATGTTAGCGCCGGATCCCCATCCACTATGAAGTTTCCCCAAATCTGCTGGAAGGTAGTTCGGAACACTTCATCCATCCCTTCGCCCGTAGTATCTGCTGGCTCAAACAACGGGTCTAGATCAAGGCTGTGAAGCGCTGGCGGGACCGAGAACTGGTAACGCCAAGCTCTGCCTCCCTTTTTCTTTGCAAATGCGTCAGCAAGCCAGTAGGACGAGCAGATGAATGTTGTTTCCGCATAGAGGTTAGTAGCTGCTTGCTGCCAGCCGGAAGCCAACCCGGAATTTGTTGTTGAGTATGGAGGATTCTCGCCGTTGGTTTCAGCTAGGATGCTAGAAGTAGTTGACGGGACGGAATAGAGTGCGAGAATGTTAGTGACATTTTCTTCACTCAGATGTGGATAGGTGTCAAACAGAAAACGTCTGAATGAAGATTCGCTTGCTATATCCGGAGGGGTGAAGGCTGGGCCCTCGTTCGCATTGTTACTTGTTAGGATACGGATACCGTTGATTTTCCCACCTCCCACAATCTGGCTGATGGGCCGTTCCTGGATCAGAGTCCCGTCTGTGACAGGGATAAACGCCCACTGGCCGTAGGGCGCTGATATACTGACAATGTTACTGGCATTCTGAAGATCGACGGTATCTGCCGAGACCAAACATTCAAAAACTGAGTCTTCGCCTCTTGTTTCTTCCGTAAGACAGCCCACGGTATCTGCAAACTGATAGTAAAACTCAGTAGGTGTTATGTCGTCGTAGTCCCTAAATATCTAGTATTAGAGTGGATTTATAACTACGGGAGGTGTATAAAAGGCCCAGCTTACCATTGTGTAGGCAAATAGGGACTTGAGGCGATGATTCCCTTGAATAAAGCTGTATTGAAGGCGCCTCCGTATGCCATCCCAAGCAGCATAGTACTACCGCCTCCGGCAGACTCTCCGGCTATGGTCACCTGCCTGGGATCACCACCAAAGAGGTGAATGTACTTTTGAACCCACTGCAACGCATAGTGCATGTCATGAATTCCGGCGTTGAGCACTCCCGATTCAGCAACCTCGGCCGATGAGAGAAACCCGAAGGCGCCGAGGCGGTAGTTGAGTGTGACAGCGATATAAGAATTTTCATTGGTATGCACCATCGGCGACAGGTCAATGGAGCCGTTCATTAAACCATATCCACCACCATCTGGTCACATCAGAACGGCATTCCAAGGTAAAGGGGTTATAGATAAACTCACGGATATAGACCATGACTGGCAAATTCTTCCCGCTTGCTGGTGCTATGACGTTCAGAAAAAGGCAGTCTTCGGAGCCTGATGGAGCGGGTGGGGATGGTCTATCTATCTCGTTCAGACTTGCTCCTGTTAAATGTTTGTTTGGCTGGCTCACCCTGGAACGTTATCCTTCGACTGTGGACATTGAGACCCATACTCAATCGCCGGAATCACTTGGCTCCGATTATATGTCGGCGGATGCGGTCGTTGCCATCTCAATCTGCCAACCGGGGGAGCAGCGTATCTTATCCTAGGAGACAGTCAGAATTAATACACACTTTATATGGTTATCTAGATAGAATATACCCCCTGTAGATATTTAAATCGTATGTTTCATTGTAGAATCCTTGATACAGAGCATATCTAAGGTCCACAACCGGCGCCAGAGCGCTTTGGCCTAAGCTGGGTTGACAGAGTAGACCTACGAGTACTAGGAGCGTTTTGGAGAACATCCTTACAGAGGGACCGAGTTTGGGACTTTCACGAGATTCAAGATGAGACGAGTAAAGTATGCTCTATATGAATATGACCACGGGTTCTCGGTGTCCTAAATGACGAAAGCCTATTCCGCTTTGTCCTCCTACATACTATAGTGAACTAAACCATAGTCTATGAGAACACCCCAGGTGATCTACTACTTGCCGCATAAGGACGCAGCGTCTTGTGGATATGTCGGAAGGAAAGCAAGAGTCGGATAGCTCACTCTGTGCTTACCCATCATCCAAGGCACAACCTATTGGATTGTCATGTTTGCCGAGCTAGCTCTGATTAAAAACCCTTGTCTAGTTAATGGGGTAGATGCTGCAACGATCCTCGGTTTTAAGCCGAAGGCACGAACCGATGACATGTAACACGCGAATCAGGATCTAAGCGGCTTTACTAAAGCACCGTTCAGCCTCATCGGCGAGATTCCAAGGGGATTTCGGCCGCTTGATGGCTTTCCTTGTATCCGGTAGTACAGGTGATCCATGTTGGTCGGGCATCAGGGCTTTGTCTTCCGAACTGCAGTACTACGTTTTCGTACTTCAAAGTTTCCAGCCTTAGAGGCTTCATTATAATCGGACCAGGGCCGATCGCCTCTGAGTTACTCAACGTCCGGAATCGAACCACTTAGGCATGAAATCGGCTTCCCCAGCACGACAGCGCGGGATGGACAAAGATATAGGCAACCCGGTGTGACGAGAATATTACGAGGATCCCCCCTATGTAGGTACCTGCCTTGATGTTGGGCCTTACACATATGACGGTGTAACCACTATACTCTGTATAGGAAATTTTCATCCCCGCGTGGCCGCCATTGTGTTTGGTGTGACGACAGATCAGCCATCGGACGCCGTGTTACCACACCAATGTGTGTAACAATAAGTCCAATGCAGATAGTATACTTATATGATTGGCTCCTTATTGAATGGAATCAGTGTGGCTTTTCGAAAGAATTTTCCATTTGCGGAGGCTGACTCGGCCGCATATCGTAGATGCAGCCAACTTTACGGCCTAAAACTTCCTCACAGGAGTGAAGATTGAAGATAGGAACACGACGAGTCACTTTTTAACAGGAAATACAAATTTCTTTTATTTTGCTGATCGGAGGCATCTCTCGGCGTTACATGCCTACCTCTTAGGTAAAATTAGAAGGAATAAAGAATGAAGATACGAGATAATCCTTCACTACCTACATGCCTGGACAAGCTGGTCAAGACCGGTGTGGAAGCATCTTGGACAAGGAATCGAAATGCATCCAATCGCATATTTCTGCCGCTGGCCCGGTGTAGCCCGGGTCATTCACAAAGAAAGCCGAAGCGGACAAAAGGGCCTTTGCTGCGACCCCGTCCCGTGCGACCTCGAGCGGCAAGAAATCGCAACAAAGGGGTTGGCCTATAATTCGAGAGCTCGGGTCCGCCATCTATGACCGCATCGAAACCTATCAGCAGACATTATATTACGAAGCATACAGAAAACCAGATATTAATTCTATCGAGTAGCTAAGCTAGACCCATCACAAAACTAATAGCGCCGAAATGAAGTCCTCACTTAACACGATCAAACTACCCCAGTCCCAGTGGACCCAGCAGGACGGTGGACGAATTGATTGGGGAAGCTGCTCCGTGATGTGAAGAGCGGAACGGGAAGCAAGGGACGGCAAGGAATGGCGAGGTAGTACAACGCACGGCTTAAAGTCATGCAGTTTGTATGCCCGAGAGAATGATAGAAACTGCCCAGGTGCATATGCTACAGTACCTACTAGGTAGTTAATAACACTGATTACTCCATACCCTCTACACACCCGTCGTGAGGTGCAGGACTAAGCAGGAGGTCAATGCGAAATGTGTGATGATCTTGTGAGCAACCTCTTCCTATTGGATGAGGTTAGGGGCTTTCAAGATATACCATAGGAAATCTAAGGCGTAACCTAGGAGCATAACGAACACGGCCAAGATGATGACAGGTCTCATCTCACCCCTACATTATAGAGAGCTCGGGGGGATCGTCGACTTCTTCCGAAGTCGTGCACTCGCTCTATGAGTCTTGGTTCCAATCCTTTTTCACCTTTGTGCCTGTCCAATATGCTTCTTTTGCAGGGTGCATCTTCGAAACCCATTGCTTTAAGTGCGTAATGTATACGTGCGTCAGTCTGCTGCCGATCAATGGTATGTAAAGGTTATACTCGATATAAACCTGCAAAGGGGAGATTAAGGGTTCCTATACCCGTCTATAATCCTAGGACCTAGTAGATACGGGGTGCCAAGTCATTCATGTGTCTGCGGGAGCCAGCCGGTTGCCGCCTTGTCATACCTGGACACGCGAGGTTAATGCAGGGTATACGAGCAAGATATTATCCTACGTGTCAGATTTATTTAATTATTATGAGGTGCTTTATTTGAAACATTTCCCTGAAAAATACGAGAATCTACATGTGTGATAAGATTCTGTATCACAAAGATTCGTAGTTACCATGTTAAATGTCGAGGCGTATTGTAACTCACAGACATTGGTGGAAATAGCTTATTAACGGAAAATTACTATAAGGAGGCACCTAGGTAGATATCTCTGGCTTTAGAATTTCAGCTTTATACTGGTATCA
>JAOWAP010000969.1:0-19571 GCA_028565235.1 Hypoxylon lenormandii
ATCTCTGGCGCTCGTCGAACGAACCGCAGGTGCCCAGGTGGTGCGGCTGGATGTCAGAACATGTAGATTGTATGGTGGCACCCGTCGCTTGGACTACTCGCTCCATGTCGTCGGATGCGACACGGCCAGCGCAGAACACGTCGCGGTCGGCGAAGTACTGGGTAGCTAAATCTCCGATAGGGAGCTTGGAAAGAACCACCTTCGCGCCCGTCTTATAGACGGCCTCGAGCTTCTTGTAGATGATCTGCCACTCGGCGTCTACGATGGCTTGGTATTCGGAAACCTGCTCGACTCGTACTTCGGCGTTGTCCTTCTCCGCCTTCAGCTCTAGCTCGACGTTCAGGCAAACGATCTTGGGCTTCGTGAAAGATTTGGGTTGTTGCTCGAAGCCGGCGTAGGAGAAAGTCTTCTTAAAGGCTACACCGTTGACGAATAGAGAGTCGGTCAGAGAGCCACCGGGAATCTTCTTAATACCGATGAGCTTCTCGTTTAAATCATCTTGATCTAACGATAGGACAGCGTCGACAACCACTACTTATTGTTAATGCTGAGAAAGGGAAGGTAGTTTACCAGAAATGCGACATACTTTTTGTAAAGAACGGGGTATCTTTTTTGATCAGCTTGCTCGTCATGGCGGTGCCGGCTAGTTTTCCTAGGGTCTCTCGCCTGCTGGCCTCGTCGGTTCTAACAGCAATCTCCTTGATCTTGTTGACCGCCATAGTCGAAGCTCTCCGCAGGCCCTTGATAATGATCTGAGAACTAACACCCTGCTCAACATGTTCCCGAATCTCCTTTAGTATCTCGCCAGCTAGGACGACAACCGATGTCGTTCCGTCTCCAACTTCAGCATCTTGTGATCTGGCAATGTCGACTAGGATTCGAGCGGCAGGGTGTACAATATCGAGAAGCTATATATAAATTAGGTTTACTATGCTTCACAGAGGACCCGCTGAGTGAGTCAAACCTTCATTACTGTCGCGCCATCGTTGGTAATGGTCTGCCTGCCATTTTCGTCCACCATTAACAAATCACCACCGTATGGCCCGAGGGTCGACTTGATAGTTGCTTGAACGGCTAGACAAGCATTAATATTCGATACGATCTGGCCTTTTCCTTGGGAAGTGTCGGTTCCTATGTCTAAAGTCAACGAAGGTCCTGCATTTTTACACCGAGGGTAGCTCTCTACTCACCCTCTTTCAGGACGATAATGGTGGGGGTCTGGCCTCCGAACGACATTTTGGCGGTAGGCGGGAGACGGTAGAAATACGACGACGGTATAGGGAAGACGAATAAGATAGCTGATATTCCTCGGGTTTCGTGATACGGGTTGGTGAGTTGGACGCTTCGAATACAGCCACTTATCTTAGGCCTTGTTGACTTTGCATCGAGTGGGAGCTTTGGAAGCTTCAAAAAAATTAATTGCAGCCTCGCAGGGTGGGTCCAGTAGAGCACGGACCAAACTTTTCTTTTTTATGATGCAGTATGTCATACCTTCTATTCCAATAGCCCCGATACTAACATACTATGTACTTGACCCCGCACTTGCTAGGTTTTATTTAATATCATAGCTACCCCTTTTTCGCTAGAAGGGTAGACTTATTTCAGGGGTATCCATCAGCTCCTCAAACTATCCAGCTCTTACAACATCTCGTCTCAGTTTATAGTCCTAGGAATGAAGAAGAACAAGGGACGTACCACCAACGTCTCTCAAATGGTGCGGCGTTTATGAAAGGTGGCATGAGACTGATGGTAACGATGGATAACTCAAGTCGTAAGAGTATTCTGGTACTGCTTGATTCCGAGTAATGTGGATTGAGGCGAATTATTTTTACTAAGAACTCAAGAACTAGCCCCAGGTAACCTCTCGCACGAAATAATCCTCTTGGTTTGATGTCTCCGATCTGAGAGCGAACCTGGCGTTAAATCGAAAAGCCGAACCTTGCGGGCTACTTGTCGCTGAATCTCCTCCACCCCCCTTAACCATATAGCCTGGTTCTTTCCTCGCACCAGCATCCTGGGCACTGGTACGAAGACGTTACTGGATGACACCAATGTTCGACCACGTAGTGATAGTCCTCAAGATATAGACAGGCCTCATCCGAAGACGGGAAGCTCTCACGCACGCGTTTCCAGTAGCTCTTTTTGCGAGGTTGGTACTTGTAGCAGTCGCAGCAGAGACTGACCGTGTTTTTGAGTTTCCCAGATGCATACCGGGGCGCTAGGATGTGTAGCAGCCCGAGCATCCCCGGACATCCAGATATGAGATTCGCATGGTGCCTGCCAGCAGAGGGGATTCGCAAGGTTGTCATAGTAGCGAGGCTAAGTAGCTGCTTGCAGGTGAGTGCCAGGAAAAGCTTTCCGAACCGATCAGAATGCGAGAAGATAAGAAGCAGAATCTCATTTGGGAGTTTTAGTAAATCTGAGCCCTGGTTGATGGATGACGGTGTCTGACGAAGCTATTTAATACGTAAGTACATAGGTCGGCACCGGTAGCATGAAGCAAAACTAGATAATCTAAGTTGAAATGGGGGGTTTTTTTTTCTCTTACCGCTTGAGGTATGACGAAGTCACACCACTCATTGGCACCATGATCTTTCCGACACGTCCTTAGGCGTCGATAGTAGACGGAGAGCGGATGAGACCACAGGAGCGGCGGCATTCTGTTTCACCCCGACCGCAAGAAGCACGATGGGCTTTAGGGCTTGAATTGGGAAATTTCGTCTGATGGGTCGTAAAGTAGGAAAAAGGAAGATTTGATATTTCGTAGAGCATATTTATGCGGGCTGTGATTGATAGAAAATTAGCAGAAGGTGAATAACATAAGGGTAAACACCTTTAGGTATGTACAAGTACATGTAGTTGCTTAAGGTTCCTCTGTGGGGAGGACGGATACAGCGCGCGGGCCAGAGGAATTAGCGCTGCGGCTTATTGGAGTTAGGACGGCCACCAAATTCGATTTCATCCATCATGGATTTTATCGCTACCTGGGTAGTCACTTGTGTGACTTCCTCAAAAAATTATTCCTGTTTCTGCGGCATCTTGTTTCTAGCCGACAGCAAATCTAGCATCGCTTAGTAAGTCAGAACTGCTGGCACCCATTTCATCAATTTGTGTCGCTTTCTGTATCCCCGACTTGTAAATACGCCTCCGGCATCTCTTTCTGACCTGGCCCGTCACCGTTTGCTGAGATCTCCGCGCCGGGATCCTGCTCCACTTCTTCTTATCAATCGCCCGGAACAGCTTCGAAAGGTTTAATAGTAATAAACAGGCATCTTTCAATGCAATCTAGTCGAGGTATTATATGCTTTCGAATGGCCATCAATACGTACATAAGTAAATGGCTAATAGCTACTGGTTGCTAGTTCTTGGCAACGAAAGCGTTCCGTGTAGCTACAGCGCTGCTCGAAGCGCTGCGTCACAGTCCCATCCTTGATAAGGCGATGCAATAACCCAAAAGCCCGACTTGACAACACTTCCTCTTTTGTGGTATAGCGGTCGGGTATTGCATTCCAAACTCTTCCACGCTGTCGAATTTGGATAGCCGAAGGACCTGCCCCGGTGTCTCCTATCCACAGCCTACGCAATGTAGGTTTAATGCCGCCAACATCGGACCATGATTGCATTGGCACTGAAAGGTTAGACATATATTTTGGGATACTTGCGGGGATAGACAGAATGGATAATAAACATACGCAAAACCAAACATGCCCATTGCAATTATACTCGACAACACAATCTTGACAGCGAGAATGTCCCATTGAGCTATTCATTGTCGTGTTATGTTTCCAGCTGATATTCGCATTACCAGCAGCTTCGGTAGAGAGCACATCATCTTTGTGTGAAGGATTATCTTGCTCTGTCATTTTCACGGCGCTGCTGTCACTATATATAGAAGAACAAGATGGTGTTGTATCCCCTTCGTCCTCGGGAACGGATGGCAAGACTGCGAGAGAGACCTCTTCCAGATGATGCGCTATGTGCGAGATTGCTGCGAGGTCGCCCCCGGTTACAATTTCGGAGCAGAGGGGGCACGTCTTATCGTCCCATTCTGGGTGCAGAGCATGGCCGGTACGAAGATGGTCCATCCACTCTTCCCGAGTTGCGAACGGTATGCGGTCACATGGACAAGCAATCTGACAACATATCCATGGCCGCAGATCGGCC
The DNA here is from genome assembly GCA_028565235.1 of Hypoxylon lenormandii. NCBI lineage: Eukaryota > Fungi > Ascomycota > Sordariomycetes > Xylariales > Hypoxylaceae > Hypoxylon > Hypoxylon lenormandii. Next base: position 4,165 of record JAOWAP010000969.1, read on the forward strand.
AGCAGATGTCGTCTATAGAACTTGAGTAAAATTAGACAGAAGAAGTAAAACTGGGCTGAACTTACTTCCATGCTCTTGTATTCCGTTTCTCAATGTATTCCCCGCAGGCAATGCATGGGAATCGCTGACCAATCTTTATGTCGGCTGGAAGTGGTGGAATTATTGTTCTTGTTGGTCCGTCTCCGCCGTACGAAACAATAGTAGCGGTATAGGAACTTGTGGCTGGCAAGCTAGTCCCCAAGCCAGAATCCTGGAAGATGGTTCCTTTATCAGCTAATTCAGGCGCATTTACAGCAACATTAGCTAGGTTCCGAGTATTAGATGCAGCTTCTCTTCTCGCTTGCAATCTTGTCACGGAATTCCCGTGGGCTCTACCTAACGCATCGGCGAAATCGGGATTGCACTCTGGGAATCTTGTGCGTACTCTATCGGCGAAATATACTGCAAGATCCCAAGGGCGCGGAGCTATCAGAGGTGCTAATAGATTGCGAGTGGGATGATCTGATACCGGCTTTTCTAACCTCGGGCCAAGATCAGCCAAATATTCAACCTCATTCAACAATGTGTCTATGATATCGGATAAGGATTCGTCATCGTGGGTGTGCGGATCATCATCGTCGCTTATGTCATTTTCGCTATCTGAGTGGCAAAGCATGTCAAGCATGACTTGTGTGCTTTCTTCCATGACTTTGGCTGTAGTTCGGAGTATGTCTTGTATCTCGCCGTTGCGATCCGCAGATAGGCATATCGAACAAGCTATCAATATCTATTCAGCTTAAGCGATTGCAGTTACGAGGACTGAGACACGAACCCCTCTGTAGTGTGTTACATATGTTAACTAATATCCTGATGACGGCAGCGCGAAGTCGCTGAGAAGTTTGTAGAAGGCCATCAAGCTCGCCATTTATAACATTATAGTCATGAGCCCAAACCGTGTAGCGTGTATACGTACTCCGTAGTTGGCGATGTATAGGCTTAGGCAAAGCCTGATCGTTGAGTAGGTCTCGTATGAAGACTTGGTAGAGGTCGCGGCCTGACTTATATAGCCGAGCCACGATAGCATCATAGTCTTGTCCGGGTTCTTGTTGCTGAGTGACTTCAAGCTGCCACTTGTTAACTCTGTCAGATCGCGAGGCGACTGCATCGTCTCCATATTGTCGAGCTGTCTCTGACATGAAGGAGAATGAATTGTGTGTGAAAAGAAGCGCTGGAGTCCAGGAGAATGTTAGATGTAAATATGAAAGCTCTTTATGTTTCTATGATGACTACATGTAGCTTTCTTCCAAGCACAGCGCACCCTAAGTTGAGAAGGCTCCGAGTCATCACGTGAATATGTAGGGTTAACCCCTCATATCCTGTATGCAGTGATACGTAAGTAGGGAGGCTCAGCTGTGAGCTGTCCAGTCTGGTCGGCATCTTCTATTTTTTGTTTCCCTGCTTGCACAAGTTTCTTGCACGATCAAAGGCTCGCCACGGTTAGCCCAATATCAATCCAATTTTACGAGCCATGGCGGATCCAGTGTCGTTGGCCCTTGGCATTCTTCCTATTTGCCTAGCTTCGATTAAGGGGCTTATTCTATTACACTCCGAATTGAAGATCTTTCGCCATTCCCGGAAGGAAATCTGTAGAGTCAGAAGGAAAGTTGAAATACAGGGAGATTGTTTTCGAGACGAGATTCATCGACTATTGCTCAAATTGCTCGACCATGATACTATTACCTCTATGATGAAAGACGAGAACCATCCCAAGTGGCACTCCTCGGATCTTGAATCGAAAATTACGCTCTATCTCGCCGGGAAGAGTGAATTATATCTAAATGCTGTAGAAGAATGGCGCGAGACAATTGCTGGTCTCTTAGATCAGCTACCCGTCGGTGATGTACCCAAGAGGACGGTATTTGGAAATTTCTACTGTCTACTATTCGCATAAGAGGTAGTGAACTAACACAACCTGCCTAGATATCATTATCAGCTACCTGCGATGCCGTCACAATTGTCCTGAACAAGAAGGAATACATGGAATCGCTCGAGTCTTTGAAAGAGTCATGCGCGGAATTGAAAAGGATACGAGAAATGGCTGAAACGCTACATGGACATCCCGAGACGAAGAACTATCTTCCACTGCCGTCTGTTTACGCAGTGATTCAAAATATGTCTTCATCTCTTCATGACCTACTACAGACCAGGACATTCTGCAATACGAATAACCATTCGGATCATAGCGTTAAGCTAGTATTGAACTCCACAGGAGAGGGAAACCCTCAGGTGAATTTATTCTTTGAGCAAGTGTCGGGGAATGGTTCTATCGTACGAAGGCATGTCGAAATACTTCTGTCTGCCTAACATGATATCTTCTAATAGGGATATAATAGGTTCATGCGACCCATCTACGCATGTTGCAGTAATCCTATATACCCTATCCATTTAAAGAAACCGAAACGGCAAACTATCTGCGATACCCATCCAAATCAGCAGACCTTATTAGTTCGGCTTATCACCCCTTTTTTTAGTCGGAAACAAGAACACCGCGAAGAAGGGAAGCCACATGAAAAACAAGAGCAGCAAGATGATGATGACTTGACCGAGGCAAGGGTCCATTGTGAGAGATTCATTTCAAATCCATATGCCACAAGCCCAGGGGGGTCACCTCCTCCCCTAGGATACCTACGAATCAAGGAAAACCAAAAGCTGGTCCTATACCATGGTCTGCAGGGCCTAAGTGCAAGTTGCAATAACCTCGATTCAAGGACCACAACGTCCCTGCTGGAGATTCTCGAACTCTCTGTGTTTGATGCCTTCACAGATGAGGATCGTGTTAAGTTAGGGGTTACTCTGGCTAAGTCTATGCTAAAACTTCATTCGACACCCTGGTGGCCTCAAGGGGAGACACTCAACCAAGTCTATATATTCAAGGACAGTAATGTCGACTTGTCTTCATGCCTCGATACACTACATCTCTCGATGAAGTTGAAGCAAACTTCCTCCACGTCTGGGACTACTAAATCGCCCATAACGCTAAAAGGAGAATTAGGAAGTAACCCAGGTTCTTCGCTTGCAGAGTCAGTGCAATATGCCATGCACGACCACGGCATACGTAATCTTACCTTATACGGCCTGGGCGTCGCTCTACTACAGATCGGGCTATGGGAGCACGTGCCGTGGGAAGACCATGTGCAGGTTCGCAGGAAAGTGGCGCGGCTTTCTCATCTTGGGAAGGGGTATCGTGACGCAACGAAGAAACTGATCTATTGTGACTTTGGTCTGGCCATAGAACAGCTAGATGATCCGAAGCTCCAGTCCGCTATTTTCAGCCATGTAGTGGGCGAGCTGGAGTCAACTATTGGTATTGCATAGCTCGGCGCTGAGAGAAGATGAAATACATGCTGTGGTACAGGTCCTGGGGAGCAGATGTAGTCCTGGGTTTGTTACGACGAAGGCATCGAGAGGATACCTACCTGGGTCACGGAGTTTCTTGTCTACCTGGCTTAATTTAGTGATATTTATGCTTTTGAATTATTATTAACAAAATGCTCAATATCTAATGGCATTGAAAAGGGTTTCATGACACCCAAGTCCTCCAGCAGCGGACGGTCTGTAAATGCGAACAGATACGCGCGCTTTGTTGACGTATTGATGTGTCTTATCCTAGATCCAGCCGGCACAACGAACGTGTCCGACTAGCCTTAGGTAGGCAATGGTCTCCGTTGCTCCTGACGGCATCTCTATTTCAGTACGACCGTGACGCTCATAGCAATGGTACATGAACTCATACATTAAATGTTATGGGGGCGTCTTATTCGGTTCGTTGACGAGAATGGTCAGGAACACTACGGTGATGCCTGCATCGAAAAGAAAAATGTCAACGACTTAGCAGAGAAGCTGGAGGCTGGAAACTTAAAAGCCGTCAAACTTGAAGGTAAGGCCCCGTTTGGTTAGGTGACGAAAGGAGAACGCATCGGAGTGAAAGCTCCACGTGATATCCTCAAGCCGGAGGATGTACCTATTATACGATGCGTTGTATTGAATAACAATAAGCATGGTAAGACTCCCACCATTCTCCAGCCGCGATTGAGGATCTCTAATCAGTTTTTAGTCCAAGAAGGTGGCCGCAAGCCTCCACTGTACCCATTTGTATTCATCAAACTGTCTACGTCTATTGCCGAATCTATGGAGGTATGTGCACAAAGGGGCGCCTTTCCTGACTGACCGCTACGCAACTCAGCTAATCCTTCGATGTAAATAGGACGTTCCCATCCCGAAGATTGCCTAGGACGGCACGTTAGATAATTCAGGAGGACTGATAAGACCTCCCGAACCCCTCTATTGAACTAGCAGCCGTCTTCGAGAGCAGGCCCCTGTGACAAAACGAGAAAGAATATCCCAGAAGCCTTCACGTTGGAGTACGTCGCAGATTACAGCGTTGCCAACGACGTATCAGCTCAGGGGTTGGAGGGGGATCCCGCCAAAGTTGGTGGCGTCCCGTAGTGGTGCTTCAGCAAGGGGTTCGATAAGTTCGCGCCGCTGGGCCCCATGTTCGTATCGCCAGTCGTGGCGGGCGCGGCGAACGATCTGCACCTCCAGACTTTTGTCAACGGCGAGGAGTGGCAGAATAGGAGCACGGGCAATCTGCTCTTTGGAGTAGAGAAAACTGCGAGCTTCTGCAACCGGGGTACGACAATAGAGGTTATCCCGACGGCAGCACCATTAGGTGTTGCCGTGGGAACAAAGGGACCTAAGTATTTGAATGATGACGATACTGTTAAGGTGAAGCCGGGTAGCGCGAAGAATATGATGGCATTCGAATAGCGATCAGTAGTATCTTATTAAATTCATCGCAATTTGATTAACAGGTAGGTACCTAATTTACCTAGGTACTGTTGACCACTTCGCAAAGACTTTTCTAATTCATTGCGACCAAACTCGACAGACCCTCTCCATTGTCCGAAGCCAAGCCAATGTCATCCCGATTTCTTCCTTCAATATAGGATGCTGCCAGGCATGACGGTCAGCCATTGATAATCATCAACATCCAAGCAGAAATCATCTGTGCCAAGTCCTGTGCCATTTGATGACTCCTGGGTATTTGCACCAGAGGTCGATGATGGCTGATCGGAGTGCTCCCCGGCAATTGAGTCTAGGTTGTCTCCATCTCCTAGTTTGTGAGTTACTCGCGAAGCTAGAATACGATACGCTGCGTAACTGCGACGTGCAAGTGTACTAAGTCCCACATGGGAGTCGAAAGCCTGCTCAACATTCTTGAGAGATAGCAGAATGAGATCCGTTGTTTCAGGAGCAAGGCTTAGTCTGGAACATAGAATGGGTGCTCCTAGAACTAGGACGGTAGCTGCGGTATATAGATAGTGGACTCGGTACCACCAAGCTGGTAGTATATCCAGATTGTGACAACTGTCCCCAAATCCAGTGCATATCAAGATAATAGTCTGAGCACTCTGAACGCATGCTATTGCACACTGTTTTGATATGCCGTCTGCCATGCTGTCCTCAAGTGGTGATTTCTCTTCGCTGCCATGAGACAGGCAGAGTTTCGCAAGCATTGGTCGGAACAATAGGATTCGGGCATATAATATCCTGAATTAGTATGACTGTCAGCGTTTGAATCTATATGTGAACAGTGCATCATACCTAGTACGAATGATGACGACTTGCCTAAGACATGTAGCGCCTTTAGGTGTGCCCGAAGCTTGTGTCTTTAAATAAGACAGAAGTGAATCTTCTATCCTACTGATGGAATCTTCCATTCTACTGAGAGAATCGTCTAGCCTCAATGCTGTTTTGAGAGCATCCGCCATCTTATGGTGGTAATTAGAATGGGGTAGGGTTATGCCGTCTATGATCATTAAGCCTAGGGTACGAGCCGCAAGGGTGATCTCATTCATAACCTCAAATAGCTTCGCCGAGATCACGAAGAATTCCAAGGGATTAATCGGCTCCTTGTCAATTAATTGACCCGCATGAGGAAGGGGGACAGCTGATGCTAGGTGACTGGATATCATGGCCGGTTTACCATGAAAAACTGACACCATACTGTATATATGTTAGAAGACGCGAAAAGATGAAAATAATGGATCGTGCGGCTTACCGATCCATCAGAATGCATCCATGCCACAATCGTCTAGCCAGCTCACTCGCTTTCGAATCTGGAATCTTTTCGTATGTCTCTGGCAAATGTAGACCGAGACTCTGGGCAACCCTAGTCGCGGTTCCAACAACGGCCCAAGACTCGTCGAGCCTGCTGATACTCTGGAAGAATTGACCTAGAAGCAGGAAGTACTGTATCTCTTCAATAGAACCCTTAATTAAGGTGTTGGGTGGCAGAAGATCCTGAGCCATGTCGAAGAACTCTTTGGAGATCGCCAGTTTCTTTTCCTCGCTGGATGTCTCCACACGTCTAACTGAGAGAGCAAGAATAATGTTGAGAGTTGCTAGAAAGACTGGTTCGTCAACAGCTAAACGTTTCCCATCAAGTACGTCTTGATATGAAGCGTTGAAGCTCTGCTTGTCTAGAAAGGGGTACTGTGGGCTAATATGCTCCCAATACATCTCCAACGCAGTATCTGCAGACCCTCGTGAGCGCAGAAAACCAGTGGTTCGCTCTATGGCTAAGTTCAATGATATTCCGTCATTATAACTTGGCATAGGTGCCTGAATAAAGTCATGTACTTGAGCCTCGCCAGGACCAAGCTTAACATCAATATCAGCTCTGAGTTGACGAATAAAAGAACGCGTGCTGTCGGTGCCACCGGATTTCGAAGAAGTTGCCTTGTCACTGGTGGCGGTATTCGGATCAATTTCGGGGTGGCTTGTATGTTGATCTCCTAAGACGACAGGACTCTGTGCCGCGTCTCGCGGAGATAAGTTCGAGCTGTAACCGCTGCTCTCGGTTGATCTCTCTGCACGGTTCTCGACTGCTATGAAGCATGTTATTATCAAGTATCTAGGGTGCTTGCCTCAAGTCTTGACATCGTATCTTGTGTAGGGGCCAGAGCAGAACGTTACTTACCTTGGCGACTTCCGTCACATGAAGTGCTGGCTTTGAGTCGCTTTATGGGCGGAAGAGACGAGCCCGTCGCTTCAACGGGCTCTTCTTCAATGCCGTGCTTGGAGGACATCGTGCTGCGATGAAAACGTCAGATGGTGCATGTAAGCAATTAAAGGGCAGTGGAACGAATCGCGTGTTGTTACCTACCTCCAGGTGCCGAGGTAGTCCAACTGAATACCAGACTGTAGCCGTTGTGGTGGAGAATAAATGTTTTCGAAGGGTAAGTTGATGTTGTAGTTTGGGTGCCTCTGAGTAAGATTTTAGGTCTAGAAATCTCTAATTTAGAGAGCGTTTGGAATATCCGTTGTCACACCTACCTCCTAGGTAATGTGAATTGTACCTGCAAATATTTGCGTAGCTCCCAATTAGGATTGTGGGAAGCTCCTTTCTAAGATTTGGTTGGATATGACTACCTAGGTGCCTAGGATACGTACCGACGATGGATTTTTCTACCTTGCTGTCTCATAGCCTTTGGCAATTCCCTTCTTGGTGGGGGCGGTGTTCTTTGGTGAACCTGTAGGCGTTGACACTTGATGAATTGTTGACTCACGCTGTCGAGAAGGCGTAGATGGTTAGATAGAACGCTCGAGCAAAGAACGCTGAAGAGTTGGTAGTATGACCAGTATCTCAGGAATGTCAACAATAGGGTCCTGACTGGGGGACTGGTTATCACTAGTATGAGAGAACGCTGATGTGGGTTCAACTAGGTACCTACATACGTAAGGCAGGCACTGATAGTTCACTAACCAGCTCGCCGCCATATATACATGTGCCTTCTAATATCGACTCCGTAGCGCCCGTGAGCTGGAAGCAGCTTCCGTAGAGACCCTATACTGTCCATGCTAAACGGTAGGATAAAGGTATCAAAGTTACAATAACTCAATTTAATTTTTCATTTTAGCAGACCGGACTGCTGGATCTGATGGATTTATTACGTTCGAACTATGCTCTCTCGAGTAGTTCCTGAAAATAAGTCCCAAGCTACCCCTTTCGCATCTCCTCCCACTGCGCGGTGTTGTCCGAAAATGACATCTACGAGAGACGACTGCAAATAAATATCTCGGAAGCTGGCTTCAAATCTAGCTTGTTTAATACGAATTAGACTAAACCCAACGAACATCGGCCTGTTCTGGCCAGATAATATTTGTCTAAAGAATGCCAATCCTGACTGGGAGAAGGTTCCCTTTTGCTGGCCCGGGCACAGCCCATAGGGGGACCCGCGCGTGCGGTAGAACGCCCTTTCTTTTAGAGACCTACTTGAGGTGGCGGTGAGGGTAAATTTGGAAACGGAGTCTGGCTTTGCGGCAATCTCGACAGCATCAGCCGGGAATTTGGTATTCAGTCAAAAGTCTCAACTAGGTCAAGTCGAAGGGTAGAATAACATACCACCTGATTAGTATCACCGGCTTCTCTGCTACAAGCGTCGCAAAAGCAGGAAAGGACTGCCTTCGGCTCTGCCGAGATGCTCACTTGGATGTCTCCAGAGCCAAGTGCCTTTATAGATACGTGTCATGCTCAAGGGATGCGAATGAATTAGTAAGGCTGTCGGCAAATGTGTCCTAATGCCATGTATTGCATCGGCTGCGCTGGTATATACCGTATTAGTTCAGTTTGGTACCGCGACCACCTCGAAGATCAGTAAGGTATAGGCCAAATCGGCGTCAGTGGTCTGCAAATCGGCGGCCGTGTCAAGGCTGATCATGCCGCCCTCAAAGAAGCTATCGCGGTCACCAAAAGCGTTGATCAAGTCATCCTCTGCGTCAGTTTGAATTCTAAATGGGAGTCCGAAGGCTGGGACCGAGAGCACATGGACCTACCTCTAGGGTCCGATGAGCTCGTGGAATCTATCACAACTATGAATCCAAGCATCGTAATTGTGCATCGACCAGGGACACCGGTCACGATGCCATGGGTTAACAAGGTGCCGGCTATCGTACAAGCATGGCATGGTGCTAGCGAAACGGAGAATGCAATTGTGGATAACCTAACGGTGAGAAAGTGAGTTGCTGTACGGAGAAGGCGTGGATGTCGGATACAGATGGTATGAAAATCCGAAATGGGAACCATTATTGCATTCGGACACGGACTGCCATACACTCAGTTTAGAATGGAGGACCTTATCATCAATGGAGATTCAGCGTCTGACGAACACACTGATGCAGCGAGTGTAGTGGTATCTGACTCTAATCAACACAGTCGGTAGATATCCGCATGGATAAAAAGTACGCTTGCAGCTTCTAGGATGAATGCGGGCGCCTAGGTTATAGAGCGAGGGACGAATGATGTTTTGGTAGAAAATAGCAGCCGGAGTGAATTCGATAGAAATAGGGGTACATGAAGAGCTCACGTACGAAGGTCCGGGCCGAAACTTCCCCCTTAAATGCATAGTGTGCAAAAGATTCCGCCTGCACAGTATTAGCTGAGAGTATAGTGGACTTGATGCCTTGTAGTTATAGCGATTAGCTACCTATGCTCCTGGGGCAATGTCGCTATTTTCCATTAAGTCTGGTGTGCTATTAATACAGTATAGATTCTACCTAGATAATCAATGCGACACACGGTGCGCGACTCTACAGTTTATAAATGTGCGAAATTTCCGTTCCTAGAACACTGATGACTTGTCATTCTCACTGATTCAAGTTTGTGCGGTTCATGGCATTCCCAGATCTACAGCACGTGTGCCCTCTCGATACTTTGCGCAAAATGAGGTCGAGATCTTCGTCGCAAGCAATTAACGATGGCCCCACTACCCCTGAAAATGAGGCCTGTATATGCTGGCTCCCCTCATCTAGATGTAGAAATATCACTTCATAGGATTCGTTCCATCTTTGTCGGGATACTGAGCTAAGATACTGAACGCAGCTAAGGTACATGACCCTAGAATTACAACTATCAGAATTAGTTCTAATAAAGTTCAAGGTAATTACGTGAATGGAAGAATCCATTGTGATACTCTCTACTCAAGGATCGCTATCCCTTGAGCGTTTGCTCCAGCCATCCCCTTCAGACTAAACCTCTGGATGGCTTTAGCGGTCCCCTGTCCTCCTGAAATATCCATCACAGTAATGGTAGCATCGGTAGTGCCGTTGCCGGGCGAGAGTGCGTAGAGGAAAGCACCAGAAGCCTTCAAGTCGATGAAGCCAGGGTCGCCGCTGGCGGATAAATCTATTTTCGAAATGATGCCTGCGTTGCTCGCGCTCATCTCGATAATGCGAGGCACCGCCACGTCTGTGACGAAGACGCTTCCCGTAGCAGGCGCGAACGCAGCCCAGCAAGTCGCCTTCTGTCCTTCAATGGTCTGCTTACCGACGACCGCTGCCTGTCCGGTCTGAGTGTTGACAGACATCACTACAGCGCCGAAAGATGCATCTGTCGCGAAAACGGTCGCCGTACCGGGGATCGCCTGCGATCCAAATAAGACTGCCGTGCCCGCGGGGGAGGTACGCGAGTCTATCGGAGCTGCAGCGACTTTTACAGTACCCCTGCACCCTACTCTTTGCTCTACGGCCAGCAGAGATATGAATCCCGTTTTGTTCACCGCGGGATCTCCCTTAACCGTAGTGAAGAGAGTAGACTCGTCCTCGGAGAAGAATGCTTGTGATACTGTGTTCGTCGGACCCACGGGTGGTGTCGACTGGCCGAGGTCGATGGGCCTGAGGGCGTCCATGGCACCAAGGCCCTTCATCGAGAAGGAAGCACACGAGATTCCGGCAACTGCACCGCTAGCCCCCACGCAAGCGAGCCTGTTCCTAACTGACGCTGCCACGGTATTTGGAAACTCGGCTGGGACGGCCGCTGGTTGGCCGACTAATGTCAACTTGGTTGGATCGTTCTTCGAGATCGACAACATGCTCAGCGAATTGCTTCCGGCGTTGACGGCGAATATGTGCTACTTTCGATCATCAGCTTTGTATGGATAAGGGCACGCTATATAAGTAAAACTCACGTTTCCAGCAATGGTGAGCGATGACTGGCTCACGAGGGCGTCGGGCTGAGCCGGCTTCATTGTGGTACCATCTATCGTGTTCGAGCCCGCCCCGCCAGATGGGGTAATGGTGCCTGCGGCGAGGGTACCGTCTTCCTCAATAGGTAAAGCGACAACGGCGTTTTTTGCATCGTTCGTGAGAAGATAAACAGCCCTTCCGGTGGCTTTACATGCTGACTCGGATTGCCCATCGTGTCGCTGGATAGCATGGCCTACGATGCCCTCGGTTAAGAAAAAAAGTGCGAAAATATTGGTCTTCATGTTGAAGTCTTTAATGAGGAGCTCAAATGACACTTGCTTGATCGTGAAGTTTCGCCCGGGACTTGCGAGAAGTACGATGATAAGGACAAGGAGATGACAATAAAAAGATAGACTTGCTCCTAGCAGAACACAATACCATTCTCATAACTGTAAAAAACAAGACATCTTACAAGTTATATACACATCCTATTCCAGTTTATCCAGCAACAACGACGGAGTGCAATCCTCCTAGCCTTACGCCTTGCAACTCCGTGTATTGAAAGTTGGAATCGAGATTTCCCTTTTAGGAAATGGCAGTTGACAGATCTGAGCCCGTGAATTGATCGAATCTAATGGACTCCCGCCTTGGTGGATTGTACCCAAAACAGGGGGGATCGTGGTCATGTTGATGTTGATTGGGCGATACCCTAAATGTCCTCTAAGGCCAAACGAGATTCAGATTCTACGTACTGGAAGCCCCTGCGAAGGATCGATTGATTCAGCGACTCTTATTAATCGCCAGGGTTCTCGTACAGCTCTTTGGAATCGTACTATTTCCTGATCCGGTAACGAAAATTTGTCACGTAATATGGCAGAGGTAACTGTGGCATCATGCACTTGGCACGGTACAAGAAAGAGAGGAAAGGAAACAAGGGGCAATTAAAGGACATGGAAAAGGATTGAAATGAATTACAAACAGAAAGCATGAATCAAGGTATCGAGGTTGTATTTAATTGAAGCTGCTGAGCTAAACATGATGCTCTATATGCACTATAATGTGCCCTATAATACAGGGACCTAAGCGCTGGAGGTTACAGATGGCCTGAGCCGTGGCTCAACAATGGGTCTGGTAATAGCTTAAGTGCTCTACAAATACAGGCAGCTTAGTGCCAAGCCACGCTATAATGGCAGTGAGTTACAGCGCATACCCTCTATAGCTCAAGATTATGTCATAATGATTTCGTGTTCTAGCTTACGTGATAGGTCACGTGATACTTACCCCTGATTCTCGAACATCAGATCTCTAGAGACAGAATTCATTTCTCGCACTTAAACAGGACGACGCTCTGTTACGCGTACTTTACTATTGTTGAGCATAACCAAGCTCACGGAATGCTCTAATAAGATATTTTAAATAAACTTCTATTTACTTTTCGATAATTACCAGCAATTCAGGTGGAAATAACTACACCGACAAAAAAGGCCCTCAGCTTCGCAATGGTATGTATCGTTTTTCATGAAGAACGCTGGAGGGAGGGGCTCTATCATGTACTCCTGAAGACGAGCAACAACTGATATCCCAACGATGGAGTCAACACCGAGGTCTTCTAGTAAAATGTCATCAGTGAGGCATTCCGGCCCCACGCCTATCTCAGCAGCAAGGATATCAATAACGGTCTCGAAGTTGACGCCAAATTTTCCGTTTAAAGTTGGGGATTGGCAGCTCTTTAGTTCCTGGAGACCAGAAGAAACTATTGAGGAGCTCGTGAGCCCATTATATGTATCTCTTCCAGGACTGATCTCGCGAGAATCCGATGCACGAGCCATTTCGCTACTACTTCTCAACTCCCGAAACGAGGTGTGCCGCGACGGATCCAGGCGTTCTTGGCTTTCTGCAACGGAACTTGCCCTTAGATGTTGTGAGCCGTGCATGCTGAGGGCCTGGTGAGCGTTTTGCGTGCGTCCTCTGTTGGGCATAGCTTTGGCGTCCGTCGAGTCCGGGCAGAAAACCAGGTGATTGATCCCAGCCACGGCGATTCCGGTTCCGTCTAGTACGTAGACGTTGCCAACCATAGCACCTGACTGACCATGTGGCGGCATGCGAACGTGAGCTCGGTAAGTCTTGCCAGCTTCCAACGGCATTAGCAGGTCATATTGCTCCAACCATAACATACATGCCGAGACCGATGTGAACGGTTGAGGGGGGTGGCTGCAAGCTGCGTCAATGCTTCCAGCCACTGTGGATTGCATACATATTTGCCCGTGCTAGGTGGAACATGGAGCTTCCCAACAGCCTCAATAGTACTGATGCTGAGAATGACTTCTTCAATGCCAAGAGGCGCATCGTCATATGGGACGAATTGATGCGTATCGGAGCGCATCAGATAAGATGCTTTCCCGTTGGTCATTAAGAACCGGGGCGAATATCTAAGGACTTGAAACTGAACCCTCTTGGAAATACAATTACATCAAATCGATCCTCTGTCTGATTTCCCACCTACCCCGTCCACCCTACTTCCACAATACTCATGGCGCTGCCTTCGGGGCGGCACACTGCCTCCACTACGTATCGCGGGTCTGCCCCCTTGAGAACACGCTCATACTCAGCAGCAGTTCGTTCCTGTGCGTTATATATAGTCGCCATGATGGCATCCATCTGAAAGCCAAAGCGACCCGCGAGGTCGGTGACAGGCTGGTCTTGAAGCACGTATTCGTAAATGAGTAACTTCGTGCCCTTGCGCATAGCCGGCACAATATTCTGCAGAATACGGATTGCGTATTTGTCGGCCCAGTTATGTAGGATATAGCGCATTACGAACGCGGCTGGTGGTTCCATGGTCTGCTGCGCGAAGAAGTCGTGCTCGACAAACTCGACGCGGTCTTTGAGATCGCCGGGCAGCTGCGAAGGTGCTTCCGATACTACGTGAGCAAGGTCTTGGACAATGTAATGCACATGCTTCGTATGACGCGCAAGGTACTGGCTAATCTGTCCGTTGCCACCTCCTATATCGACGACCTGCGCACCAGGCTGGTCGATGGACGGCCAGTCGAACGATGATAGCATGTGTCGCAGATCCCAGGATTCACCTTTGGTGAAGTGGCGCATAGCTCCGCCGAAGCGCCGGGCTCTCTCGGGTTGGCTTGCAAGAAAGGCATAAATAGGCTTGTTGGTCTCATTGAACATGGAGAAGGCGGATTGGTCGGGCTCAGCCACATCCTGTTGGTGCTTCTCCAATACGTCAATTAGCCTCGACGACGCGGGTCCAAGATCGTCTACTACCAGTCCAACCGCATCAGCGAAGCCCTGATCCGTAACCAGGAGCCGAGATGACGCGGTATGCCGCACACACTGTGTCTCCAAGTCTTCGGTAAATATGTGGCTGCCTATGGCTAAGCGAATGAACCGTCGACAGAGGCTCTCTTTAAGGCCAGATGCAGTGGCGATCTCGGCATAGGACGCAGTTCCGTCAAGAGGCACCGCGTTAGCTAGCTTGTAATGATAGACAACACGCAAGCCGAGGGCATCAGTCCACTATCTCAACAAATGTTATTGTTGTATTCTTCAGGATCTCTTTGAAGAAAAATATCATAGGGCACTACTCACGCTGAGTGCGCAGTCTAAGGTAGTCTGCGCAGCGCCTCGGCTCAGTTGCTTCAGCTCGTCGACGTCGCTGGTAAATGCCCAGCGCTCATCTTGAAGTTCATCCGGCAGCAGATCGAGCGTGTCATCGTCAAATGACGGACTGGCAATATTCCGCGTCTCCAGGTAGGTGTCGAGTTTCTTCGCCTGAGCGAGAATGTTCTCAGCCATGGAGGTCAAGGACGGCATTTTGAAATAGGTCAGGATAACTGTTTTACAGCGGCGACTGGCTTCGTCAGAGTGGAAGATGAAGCTGAAGTTGAGCTAGATGGGTATGCCTAAGTATTAAGGTGTCTCCGTCGTAGACCCCAGTATTCAGCATAGAGTCGAAGACAGCTGCTTGCCATGGTGTGATGGCTACCGACCAGTGAGCAAAAAGCTACGCTAGTATCTGGCATGCAGCCCCCGACATTCTAGGTACCTAGGTATATTCGATCCTTTCGGGCCCGAAGGCTTGCAGGCTATCGTCAGATCCTCATCCAATAGTATAAAGGCACGCTGAGATGCGTACATGTGGCACCCAGCTGAGGACCTTTCTTCATGAATCGTTAAGTGAGATCCGATCAGATAATCTATACCTTAGGTACCTTGTACGACGCAAAGCTATGCAAGAAATGAACGCTCAGAAGATACTAGTAGCTTGCGGCAAATTCTAATATTCATATTTCATTCATGGCCATGTAGGGCTTGAGAACAAACTAGAACCAAAAGGAAGAGGTAGGGGTAATATACACCACTAAAGGTTTCTAATGGGCGACTTA
>JAOWAP010001011.1:0-19474 GCA_028565235.1 Hypoxylon lenormandii
GATCTGCTTCTTGTAAGGGGGACTCGCTCGCGCCGCCCGTGGAGGATTCGGCCCCGTCGACGGTTTCGTACTTGAGTATGTTGGTGCGAAGGCCCTTGCGCGAGCAGTATTGCCGGTACATGCGCAACACCGCGTCGGCGAAATAGCGGCCCTCCATTCCGCCGGGCCCCGGGCGCACCTCGAGCAGGCAGGGCATATCTGCGAAGGGATCACGAGGCGTGAGGGAGGCCGAGAGGGCGGTTGCGAGAGTGCTGACTTTCGCATTGGTCGTCGATAGCTCTTCCTTGGCTAGCTGGCGTAACTCGGCATCTTGCGACTGGAGGAGAGCAGTGAGCTCTGATATGGAGGATTGAGTGACTTCCCATTCTTTTAGGGCCTTGGCTACACGCGACAATTCGCCCACACGCTTAGCGGTCGTAGAATCGAAGTCATCTGCAAGAGCGGCCGCGAGCTTATCGTGCTCGGCGGCAATGTTTCGGGCGCGTTGGAGGAGGACGGCGGGTAGATTTGTGCTCGCATCTAGAGACAATATTAGATAGTTGGTATGCAAAAATACGGACTTTCGCACCTGTGCTAGCTAATCGTCTGAATTGGGAATTCCTGGGCTGTGCTAATGCCTTTATACAGCGACGGCACACCCATTGCGCCGTCAACATGCTTATCCATCAAAAGCACCAAACTTTCGATTAGTTTGTGCTTGGAATCGTCATCTGAATAAAAAACACAATTGTCAATGCTATTATTTCTAATCGATAAGAAAACTTGTGATTGATCAACCCATTATCGATAAGCCCCCTTTTTCATTGATTACATGTCTATTCAGGGGTATAACCTGTCTGAAATTGTTTCAAACACGCCACTTCTACCCAATCTACCCAAGCAACGGGATTTAACACTGCCATTTCTATGAAAACTCGTTATATTAGTGGTTTATGGGTTTGAGAACTAGACTCGTAATAATAGATGACTACCGAGGTAATGTTCAGAAACGGCCGGCCACAGCCATTGAGTCGGATGTAACTTACTTGAGCTTATTAGAAGATCGGACCAGAATTATATCCGTGTTGGGACTGTTCCAATAAAGTATCTTCCGCAAGAGTAAGCGCCTATTCAGTATCCAATATGATGACGAACGTATTCGGCCTTACAAATATACTATCAAAGTACACCGAGACTCTCTCCTAGTACAACGCCTTCTTTAGCAGCTTGGGGTTTTCGTAATATTTCCTATAGCCAATAGTAATTACGCAAAAGACGTCAAAGTCCTGCCTGCAGATAAGATGCAAATTCCGCCCCACACGATTCAGCCCACGAGGATGGGCGTTTAACGCCCGCACCGGCTTACACAGATTATGTTCTTCTTCCATGTAGTCTAATCTAGGAGATGATTCTTCGCAGATATCCCAACGATACGCTCCCTACCTATATTGGAGAAACAACGCACCTTTGCTGTTATAGTATATCTGCCTACCTGGCTAGCTAGGTAGGTAAGCGAAGGATTAACTACACCACCGTAAAACCTGGCAGCCTTGCGACACTCAACTTGCTCCGCTTGTTGATAAACAACGGAGAACCTCCTCTCCCCACATCTATTCAAAATGTTCACAGAAATCTACATGTTTTTGTTTGCGTTATTGGTAAAAAACTTTGGATGGTGGTCGTCATTCTGGAAACCGTCTTTGACAGACCGACATCCGCCAAAGCATTCGCCAAAGGAAGGATGGACATTCCGCATACGCGGCGTGCCTTGTGGCTGGGACCGAGGCAGACTGGAGTCTTTTCTAGCAGAACAAGACGACTCGGCTGTCCCGACTGTCCGGTCCTTGGCTAACGAGATTCATGGGCGCTCGCAGACTGCCACGGTATCCTTCCGGGGCACTCCTCGTCGGTTACCAAAACTTCTTCCTCCACATCCCACCCAGCCTAACGAGCCACAAGAAAAAATGGCACTTGATGACGGCTTTCTTGGCGTCACGACTCTCTACGCTCCTCCCCCGGAGGATCATAAGGTTGAGTATGTATCCCACCTCCGGTTCCAAGCACATCACTCATTCTCTTTAGCATTCTCGCGATCTCTGGTCTTGGCAGACACGCGTTTGGATCGTTCAAAGAGAGGCGGGAAGAGCACATGTGGCTACGGGATGCACTCCCGTACCATATCACCGGTGAAGATGGTGACAACCCCATCACACGTGTGATGATATATGGCTACGACTCGAGCCTTCAGCAGAGCGACAGCTTCCAGAACTTGAGTGACCTTGGAAATTCTCTTCTAGACAGCCTTCTAGTGTTGGCTAACAGTTCGACCTTTCGGCCAATCGTCATTGTGGCTCATGGCTTGGGTGGTCTAGTCGTCAAGCAGGTAAGCCATTGAGACGATCCATTACACAGTATTCTCACAGACTGGCAGTCATTCATATCACTATCGAAGGCCAAGGACGAGGATCACCAGAGGCTCTTTCAAGCGGTGTATGGAATTGTCTTTTTCGGTGTTCCGCATCACGGCATGGAGATCAGTTCCCTCAAGCCGATGGTGGCGGATGGGCCTAACCGAGCCCTTCTCGAGTCGATTGGAACTAATTCCCAAGTCCTCGGTCAACAGTACGAAGACTTTCAGATAGCGTTAGGGCGTAAAGGCGAGTTCGAGATCATCTGCTTCTACGAGATGCTCCAATCACCAACAGCCATACAGGTATATCTCAATCACTTGTCTCCAGGCAATCTATGCTAACACAAGCAGGACCGAGAGGGCAGGTGGAAAATGGACGGACCCCACGTAATTCTGGTGTCTCCCCTGTCGGCT
Organism: Hypoxylon lenormandii; assembly: GCA_028565235.1. Taxonomy (NCBI): domain Eukaryota; kingdom Fungi; phylum Ascomycota; class Sordariomycetes; order Xylariales; family Hypoxylaceae; genus Hypoxylon; species Hypoxylon lenormandii. The sequence continues at coordinate 2,804 of JAOWAP010001011.1, forward strand.
ACACACTGTCGGCCATGGGAGTATGGGTCCGAGTATAGATGTCCCATCAATCGGACCCACTCGGAAATGGTTAAATTTGGGCCCGAAGACGAAGAGTACGAGAAGGTTGTCGAACGAATAAAAGGCATTGTTCGACGAGCGCCTTCTAGCGCAAAGAGTCTGTAAATTGAGCCACTCCCGCAAACAAGTTGTCTAGCCTAAAGTAATAACATCAAAGCTTTGCAGGTCCATTACAGCCAAACGTGTCGCAGAAGGAACGAGATCGCCTGCAGTCGCTAGCCTTATCGCAGATGTATGACCGCGCCAACAATGTTGGCTCGGCCGCCAATGGGACACGCGAGTGGCTGCTTCGACACGACACATATGCGAGTTGGCAAGCTTCCAGTCGAGGCCTGCAATCGAGGCCTGCTCTAGACCAAGGAGAAGCCGGGCTCGGGGAATCCAATATTGCTCAAGCATGCCCTCGACAATCAGAAAAGTACTCTTAGGGCCACAAGCAGCGTTCTCGCCTTTTCTTCTTCCACGATCGTGGTGATGATGTCCAAAAGATCCCGCTAGACTTTTTCCGGTCTGTTACTCATCAGGTTCTCAGCCAGGTGCCCGCTGCACTATCCGATCTAGCCCATGAATTTCAGCGAAGGGGTGAACAAATCAGCGAGTCAGGTCAACAGTGGCAGTGGCATGAGCGCGAACTTCAGGGCTACTTCTAGTCATCGCTTCTGAAGGCCCTTGAGACCCGTTCAGTCTGGCTATTTGTTGACGCCTTAGACGAGTGTGGCAAAGAGAATGCGGTTAAACTATTTCAACGGTTCAAAATCCTGCTCCAGACGCTCCCAAGTACCAATCTACAGTATCGCATCTGTGTCACTTGTCGTCACTATCCAATTGTGGACCAAGATTGCGCGGTTGAGATATGCCTGAGCATGAAACTGCCCAGGATATTTCTACTTACGTACAAGGCCAGCTTTCTGGTTCATCTGAACTGGCTAACTCTCCAATTCCAGCTTTGATTACCACAGGCGCTTCCGGAACTTTTATGTGGGCCCGTCTTGTGGTAAACCAAGTGTTGGAACTGGACATCGAAGGAGCAGGGCTAGAGGAGATTAAAGAACAAATCAAGGCTATACCTCCAGAGCTGGACGAGCTATACCGCAAGCTCGTCCAAGACATGGGTGAGAAGCAAACTTCACTGAAATTGATCCAATGGATTTGCTTTGCTAGGCAACCATTGACATTGAACGAGCTGCGATGGGCTATGGTTGTTGAGCCAGATTGCCCACAACGGTCGATACAGGAATGCCAAAAGAGTAAGAATTATATACTGGGCAATGATAGAATGCAGAGACGAGTTCAGACACTCAGCTGTGGTCTTGCCGAGGTCATACTATCGTCTAGTAATGGCTTAGAAAGGTCCGACCAAGACAGCAACTCAATATCGACTGATTGGTCAGCTGAAACTGATGATCCCGGTACTAGCGATCCTGATATTCAGGTTATCCAGTTCATCCACCAGTCCGTCAAAGACTTCTTTATCGAGAAGGGCTTGTTGATTCTAGACAGCAGCTCAGCATCAACTGATACGGCAATCGGATCGGCACACTTTCAGCTGTCCAGGATCTGCATACACTACATAGCGATGGAGGAAATCAGACAGTCAACAGGCAACGAGGGAGAAAACCCGAAATCTGATTTTCCTTTATTGCATTATGCTGCGACTTCTTGGGTGGCACATACAAAAGAAAGCGATGCCCGTGGCATCCCTCGGGAAGATCTTCTAGAACTATTTGCCTGGCCATCAAATGTCCTCATGGACCTATGGACGCGTGTTTACCAGAAGTTGGAAAAGTATTCAGATGATTATCCACTAAGAGCGACCACACTTATACACATTGTGGCAAAGTATCATATTTTAGGAGCATTGATTGCTATTCTACAAAAAGCCGGCCAAACAACTATAAGCCTCGATTTGAAGGACGGCTATGGATGTACGCCGCTATCGTGGGCCGCTAATAAAGGGCATGAAGCTGTGGTTAAGCTGCTGCTGGCGACAGGCAAGGTTGAGGTTAATTCGGAGGACGACGATTACCGGACGCCGCTGTCATGGGCCGCTGAGAAAGGGCACGAGGCCGTTGTTAAGCTTCTAATAGAGACACACCAGGTTGAGGTCGATTTGGATGATAGCTTTGGCCGGACGCCGCTTTCGCGGGCCGCTGAAAATGGGCATAAGGGTGTGGTTAAGCTACTACTAATGACAGGCCAGGTTGAGGTCGATTCGGAGGATGAATTTGGTCGGACGCCGCTTTCGGAGGCCGCCGAGAATGGGCATGAAGGTGTAGTCAGGCTCCTACTAGAAACACATCAGGTTGAGGTCAATTTGAAGGATAGCCTTGGCCGGACGCCGCTGTCGCGGGCCGCTGGGAAGGGGCATGAGGATGTAGTCAAGCTCCTACTAGAAACGCACCAGGTTGAGGTCGATTCGGAGGACGACGATAACCGGACGCCGCTATTGTGGGCCGCCCGGAATGGACATAAAGCTGTGGTCAAGCTCCTACTAGAAACACACCAGGTTGAAGTCGATTCGAAGGACGACGATAACCGGACGCCGCTATTGTGGGCTGCCCGGAATGGGCACGAGGCCGTGGTCAAGCTTCTAATAGACACACGCCAGGTTGAGGTCGATTCAAAAGATAGCCTTGGCCAGACGCCGCTATTATTGGCCGCCAAGAATGGGCATAAAGCTGTGGTTAAGCTTCTAGAGAAACACCAGGTTGGGGCCGATTCGAAGAATGAGGCGCTGTCATGTGCCGCCGAGAATGAACATGAAGCTGTGATTTAGCTGCTCAAGTTCTATAGCCGGCCGGACTTGGACTATTCTTGTCCAATTACTTGCATATAAATCTATATAGATACCTACCTAGGTACCTGGTAATATGATAAGTCGGCTACCCTTTTTCCCTAATCCGAGTTAATGTCAATTTTGCTAGACAAGTTTTGAAGCTATTCAGACCTACATATAAGACGCATTTCTAGATTTCTTGCTCCGCCCACACTAGCCCGGCCACCCCCTTAGCTGTAGCTGTGGCTTGTGCCCTTGTTTCCAATTGTATGCGCGTAAGGGGATCAGGTTAATGGGCTGGACAACGTAGATGATCTGATCATGTCCATTTCCCCTTTCGATTTCTTTCCCATTCAAGTGGTAATTGTCGAACTAGCGAATAATTCAATGTAACGTCGGGTTTCCAGTGGCTCGAAACGCCGCAGTGAAACCGAGAAGACCCGACAACATTGTGAAATTTGACGATTTCCCCTACCTCAATTGGTACCGTGCATAACCTGAAAGCTGGCAGGGCTGGATGACGATACACGATTATTACCTGGTAAATAACGCTACACAACCCATCTAACTAGGCAGCAGTCGGTGTGCAGCTTAGGTATATATCTCCCGATTGGCCACCAGCCGAGGCACTGTTTTGTCTTCTCGCGCGGAAGGATCTAGGTAATACATTGTGAAAATGGAATGGCCCAAGATTCTACTTAGGTTTTCTGCTTGTGCAAGGATCATAGGTAGATCCCGAATTCGGTCACTTCATACACGGACCTAGGAGGTAATTATAGGTATTTGGACCTGGTATTGTAACACAATCCTTCTCGCATTTTACTGCTGCACTTGTCTCGTAAAGTGAAACACGGACGGCGAGGACTGGGAGTGTCGGGCCCGGGCGAGGAGTTCAAGCTGCCCGTGTTCAAGGCCAAGCGTAGGGGGAAGACGATACTCTTTCTAGTCGACGAAGAGACCGCGTGCCGGCCTGGTCAGAATCCTACGTTCACAGCAGCTACGTGCGGGAGAACTGGCTGGAGTTCGCGGGCCGAATGCACGACGGAGGCTTCCTGGCAGATTTGTACGAGGACTACGAAGATGCGGAGGTGTATAAGTCGGGAGTACCTCTTGATATTAGCTAACGAAGCCTCTAGTTACCTAGGTAGGTGGCATTTAATAGTATGGATAGTTATCCAGGATTCCAGGTCTGTATCTACGTATGTGTACAGAAACTCGATCTATCCGTCCGTCCCTTTTCAACCACTAGATTGCGCGTAGGTACCTAACCGTCAGATCTCTGAATGAAGTATCCAAACTCGGTAGTTTGGGTATGTTGATATCTCATTGGTAACTCCCATCCATTAACCAATCCAAGTGCGTGTTAGCAAATATCCTACCAGACTTAGCAGCCTTGATATCTGAAAGAACCATCTCTTCCACCAAGCTCTCAAAGCTGCACTTCGGCTCCCAGCCCAGAATCTTCCGGGCTTTTGCTGCGGAGCCTAGCAAGTTCTCGTTGTCAAGAGGCCGATAGAATTCGGGGTTCACCTTCACTCGGATAGTCGATGTTGCTGAATCCACCCCGACTTCGGACAAGCCTGTGCCCGACCACCTAATAGGATATAAGTCTTTGGCTTTGCTACGGGGTCTATTGTGCACTTACTCTATCTTCACACCAATGACGCCGAAAGCGACTTCCACAAACTTCCTGACGCTATATGCGTGCCCGGATGCCAGAACGTAGTCTCCGCCTTCTGGCTGTTGCAGCATGAGATGCACCCCTCGCATATAGTCTCTGGCGTGGCCCCAGTCTCTGACAGCATTGAGGTTGCCTAGTTCAAAAGATTCCGACAACCCACATGCAATCAGAGCGACTTGTGTAGAGATTTTGCGTGTGACAAAGGTAGTTCCTGAACTGCATGTTAGCAATGTTTCATGGCTTCCTTAAAGAAAGGAGGGACTGCCGACCGCGTCTTGGGGATTCGTGGTTGAATAGGATGCCGTTGGAGGCGTGGAACCCATAAGCTTCTCTGAAATTTACTATGGTCCAGAACTGAAACTGCTTGGAAATAGCATATGGTGAGACTGGATGAAATGGCGTCTCCTCGGTTTGCGGCTTAGGCAGATCGGACCCATACACCTCTGAGGATCCCGCCTATATGTCTCAGTCTTAGTCGATAAAGTTTTGATTTGCTCACTCACATTATAGAATCGGGTTCCTTTCTCCATCTTTAGCATTCTCATTGCTTCAAGCAGCCGAAGAGTTCCCAGTGCATTGGTATCACAAGTCATCAATGGTGTCTCGAACGAGACGGCGACGTGAGACTGAGCGGCCAGATGGTATATTTCGTCAATTTGGATGCTGCCTAGAATTTGCAGGAGACGACCTAAGTCTGTCATGTCTCCAAAATGCAAGGTCACACCTGGACGTAGAGGACGGTTCAGAGCCTGTCGTCTCTGTGAAGAAGGTCGGACAAGACCATGGACTTCGTAGCCCTTTTCCAGCAATATCTCGGAAAGGTAGGAGCCATCTTGTCCAGTAATTCCTAAGTACGCATATTAAGCACTTGGGCTCTAAGAAATTAGCTGTCTACCTAAGGGGACACGTACCGGTAATGAAAGCCACCTTAGCTTTGCCGTTCATTGTGCCGTTCATTCTACCGTTCTCCATCTTAGAATATTAGTGTAAATATCGTTTGTGGAATAGAAGATCGCTAAGTTGAAGTGTGTTTAATGTAAATGCTGCCAACTTCTTTTCATTTCTTTCCTTGGTTTTGAAGACTTAAGTCTATTTAAGAATAAATAGAAAGAAACGTATGATATACGTCCATAACTCATGATTCTCGGGGATTAGCACCAGCGTGAGCCGGGTTCGCAGGTAGAGCCAGAAACTGGTGTCTACCTTAGATACGTAAGGTATCGTGACCTCATGGCAATGTGAGCTGGGTGCCTTGTGATACCATACCATCCATGTCAGCTTTGCATTCATATTTCGAAAGGAATGATCTTGCGCTGTGGCAACGACACCGAGAACAATGTTTGAGCTAGTCTTGTTACATTAACAAAGTCCTAACATCATGATCTCATGCCGGCGTTGGTACCGTATCTGCAAGAGAGCCGAGATGAATGGCCAATAGTGGTTTAGGTCATAAATCCGCCTTGCAGATAGTACATATTATCCTTCAGAGTAATAGGTCATAATCCTAGCTCAACTCGTGCGATGAAAGGGTTGGTTGACGCCCGACGGTACAACTTCCCTCCATTTTGTTCCATATATGTTGTATAATATAACATAGTCACATACAAATTCCGAGTAGCCCAATATCATAATGCTTCACCGCTAGAACTATACACCTACTTTAGGTCCTTGAAAAGGTATCTCTCGCAGGTAGGCAGGTAGCGTAAAGCTATTTCAAGAGGGAATTGCTTTATCAGAGTATAGCTGCATAGTTGTTTGAAAACGGGTAGCTTACGCAGAGAGTGATGTATGGATCATCACATTTCCATGCTTCTTTTTTTGGAGGCTTGCGTTGCCTTTGCGTTCTGGAAGGTACCTAGGTAAATAGGCATCTATGATAGGCACTTTGTTTTTTACTTCCTACCTAGGTAAGTATATGCCACATGAGAAGCGTGATGTTCCCGCGGCCTGGTCCATACCTGTAAAGAGGCGGAGAGATTAGCAATGCACCCGTGATGCTCAAACGCCGATCAGTACTCAATTAACGACCTTCCTCGAATCTTATGTCTGAATAGTCTCAAAATGTCACGTTGAATGCAAAACTAATAGCATTGAAACCCTAGCAAGCTAAGTAGAGCCGAAGATCGTTCGAATCGTACCATGTAAGTGTTTCGAACCTGAGCAGGTGACCGAATATACTTTGCAGGAAAGGTGCTCCGGCAAATGATAATTGCCTATCGTCGTCGCAATGTACTGTACATTGAGGGCTGCACGTAAGCGGCGGGTATATTGTAAGCTAAGTCATTGAGCCGCATCTCGCTGTATGTATCCCCGCAGCGATGCGGCTGGCAGCCCCTTATCTGCAGTCAGCCAATATCCGACAACTAGTCATTAAAATGTAGTATGTCACCAGCCACTTTATTAGGTAGCTAGGCACGTGTCGCCTAATGCCTTCTCCAAAGGATCTTCAAAAAGATGACTGCATCCGTGAGGATTCTGTACCAAAACGGGCTGATATGACTACGAATATGATGCCATGCAGCTATGTCACACAGCTTTCTTTCATTAGGTAGGTTATCAATGTTACACGGCTTCCTTTCATGCTCCACTGTTATGAAAGCCCCAGCTGAAGCCATACAGCAACCAGGCAATACCCGAACATCCGTTAACCAGTAAGAATGAGCCACGAGCGCAGTATCCCGTCCTCTTGGAGTCTATAGTAGGTAACTGTGAGATCCTTCCAGAACAAATTACCCCCTCATCACTCATACGGAATCTACAAAACAATCAATAATGGGTTCCACTGTTAGTCTCTTCATCTAAAGTGCAGTAAATATCGAGAAAAGAAAAGCGGCAGAATGCCAAAGTCTAGTTCAAAGTATCAGAAATGTACAAGAGGTACTCATTTAGGTACTCCGAGCTCCTTTAGCGCCCCAGTTAGCCCCAGTTTAGCCCAGCCACTGATCTCATTCTTCGTAGCGACGGCGATGATCCCTATCATTCCTAGAGCATTCACCCCGGCCTCCTTATTGATAGCTGCCCGTCGCCTCGGGAGCACTACCATCCATTGCTTCGTAAGAATCATGTTGTGCGGGCACGCCGCTCCATCTGGTGTACTATCGGCATGCTCAGAGCGGCCCTCTCCTGCCTCTGTGGCTTGGCTGAGGAGATGCGTATACACATTAGTCAAATCAGCCGCCGTAGCTTTAAGAGGATCGAATCTACGATAGAACCACTGAAATGGCACATTGGGTTCCTTGCCACCCTCGGAATCAAGGAAAGTTGCAAATCCGCCTGTCGGTCTGGGTATCAGCTGCAAGTGCTTGTGCAGCCGGCTGCACCCTCCATCCCGCCCACAGTTGAAGAAGGCAACATAGTCTCTATCGAGAGTTGTGAGGACAGTCCAAGCTGCCTCAAAGTCGCTTTCACGTAGAGGTTCGTATTGCTTCCGGTGTCCGTCTGAGGTCAGAAGCATGAGATGTGGTCTAGCATAGCAGAACTTATTAGCCACGAGGAAGTGAGTGCTGCCAACGTCGCCAATCTCAAAGCCTCCAGTGACAATGTCGCTTCCGTCTCGCCTCTGAGCATGTTGTTCCCCAGCCTGCGGCTGGGACATCTGTATGGTCGGCTTCTTGATCAGGGCAGAGGTGAGAAGGAATTGAAACTGAGACAAGAGTCGTCAGCAAAGAACCGTTTCAGCGTATGTTGGGCACATGTCTATGCAGCTTTACCTTCAGCTCCCCATCTAGGTGCTCTACTATTTCCTGCTGTTCGTCGTAGAACACTAGTCCAGAACTGACAAGACTGTCAAATTTGGACAGGATCGACGATTCATTCATGGTGGGACGAATGTGACCGAGTTCTGTTACCGTGGGTGGAGACCTGTCGAGATGCCAGTCGGATGGTGGACGAGAATGAAGGTTGGTCTGAAGGCATAGCAGTTAAATGTAGGCAGACTGGCGCGGCTTTACACCGCCTACACAATCCTTGTACTCCAGTGAGGCGTGCTTACAGCATCTGTGCATGAATGCAGTCAAGGGTACACTGCATATTACCCATGTGGCGAGAATGTGACCTATTTTATTACACGAAAGGTAACTTATCTAACTACCTAGGGAGGTAGGCAACTAGAGCACTGGCGATAGAAGCTCGAGAAGAGCTTTGGTGCTTAGTTGGTTAAGGCTTACTTCATCAAGACGTTGACTCTGAATCAGGGCCGCCCTCAAGTTCGTTGAGTTAATGTCCACAGGGGAAGATTCTGCAAACTGCAAATAATAGCCTTTTTCATCCCTGTCATCTACTCCTGCGCAAGTCCAAAGCACGACATCCTCTTGGCCAGCTTCTTTAGCTTCTTCTGCAGTCAAAGTTAGCCCCTGAAGTAAGACGGCTAAAAATGCCGCTAAGGAGAATGCTTGCATATGCTTACCGTCTCCGTAGCTGCGTATGCAGCGCGTCCATTCCCCAAATCCAGGCCACATTACAGGCTTGCCATCTGGGAGAAACTGGGCAATGACGTGCCTGGCTTTGTTTGTGACTAGGATCCTAGGAAGCTTGTACGGCAAGTTATTGAGCGGATCTTTCTTGTTCAAGTTATCAGGTCCAATCATGTGGGAAAACGCCAAGTTGAACCCGTCCGCCTTGGCCAGCCGAACCATAGCCTCCGTGAAGGGCTTGAACGGATACCAAGTGCTTGTCCATACCCAAACTCTTCCTTTCGGGATTGAAGGAATAGCGCCCCAAATATCAGCCCTGCGTTTCATATGAAGGAAGAATTCGGGATGGCTATTAGCCACCTTATGCCTTAAGTGAAAGTCTTCGCTGGGTAAAATGACGACGGCCACTGCTGCTACTTCTGGCCGTAGTCCTGATAGAAGCACATCTATGTGTCCTCTGTGTGGCGGGTTGAAGGAACCCCCGTAGACGAGGATGAGATTGTCGCGATCGGGTTGCAAGATCCCATTCAAATTCTGAACAGCGCCGAGTTCGGAATCAGAGGATAAGCGGACCTCCCGATAGGCCGTTTGCAAGTAGTGTTTGATAGACATGTGTATAGGTAGAATAGGGAGTAGGCAGCAAAATTCAGGATAATCTACAATGAGCTAGTTGTACATCACAACCCTTAAATGCCGGACCGTAAATGTCCCATAGTTCCCGTGATAGCACCGGTACCTTGATTCTAGAGCGCTAGTATATGACCGGATCCTAGGTAATGACCGGGTTGTTTCAAAACCCGACTTTTGTGCTGATCCCGAGTTCACTGGTAACACCGCATAACCTCTCCGAATCCTCCTATACTACCCTAGGTAGGTACATATTACACGGCTGTTGATAGAGTGTGGCTGCTGTGAGATGATCAGCTGACCGCCTCCGACGTTCGTCCAGATTACACTTGTACGAGGCACGCGACCACTTGTGAATATCGGGTAATACCCCGGTCGATCAACGGCATAGCCAGGGGTTATTGTTACACAGACACGACGATATCCAATTCAGCTGGCTTGAGACTTAATTGACATATCCACCAAAGATCCTCCAATATCCATAATCAGACAGCGTTGCATAAAATGAAATCCTACTCACTGCAACCTAATCGAATGACAATAACCCCGAAGCCGATTTCCTTTGTAACTTCTAGGCTACGACGGCGAGAACCACCAACACAGAGTAAATACGATTACGGTTGCTACCGGGATTGAAGAGCCTCCGTCAAACCGTAATTTCAACCTCTTGCTTATCATCAACGCACAGAAAGCAGCTACCGGGATCATCGCGCAGTGTACCTCGCACCAGGTACCCGGGAACAGGATAGCCAAGAAGACATCGCCTGTTGTCCAGCCCATCCATACAGAGGCAGATGTTACCGTCGACACAATTAAGGCTGCGTAGGCAGTTGGCAAGCCTTCATGGTAAAGCGACTTACCCTGCTTGTCCTTTGGCGTGAGGTGGGTGGCAACGTTGAATCTTGCCAGTCGGGCCACGCAGCAGAGCACATAGAATGCCAAGATGATTTGGTCCATGGCAGTGCGGAATCCGATAGAGTGAAGCATGATGGCAGGAGCCGTGCCAAACGTGACCTGTTGAGATTCTAAGTACCAAAAAGCAGAGAATAACTGAGGGGGAACACGTACTAGGTCAGAGAGACTGTCGAGCTCTTTACCCATCTCAGAGCATTCGTTTCTGTATCTTGCCACCATTCCATCGTATCGGTCGAATTCGTATCCGAGGAAGATGAAGGCATGAGCGGCAACAAAGCCTTGCTGCATTGAACAGAACATGGAAATAACTAATGGCAAATAAGATACCTATATTGCATGGTGGTTTTGTCTTTCATACCTCCGCAAAAAGCTTCATTGTTGTCGTTAGCCGATATGAATATAAGATAGACGTTGTTCTAATCAGGATTGTGATTGACATACCATTTGATAGCGTTACGTAGTCAGCGACCCGAAGACGTCTTCGCCCGATTTCTTGTTTAGTTTTTCGCCTCGCCTCTATGAAAAGGAGGGTTTACATACCGAATCATGTCAAACTTAGTTTCGCGAATCGCAGCCATCATTGGATGTGTCTCTGAAGAGAGATTGACTATAAGAGAATTCTAAGTGTAGATTTGGAATCGTGTATTTCCCATTTGCACACATGACAACAAGCTTCATGTTCAATGTCCTTAATATACCATTTCCGGCTATAAACATAGCCGAAATAATATAGCGGCATACTTTCGTGTCGCTACCTATAGTCATCTTGGAGAAGACCCGGGTATGAGTCGAGAGCTACCTGCATATCCTATCTAGGTATGTACTGTACATACATGCGGCTGCGCATGGATTCTGTCATGTATGTTGTGGCGTGATGATGCTCTTGCCGCCGTTTAGGTGCCTTCAAGTTCATACAGCAAGCCTCGATCAACTCGCTTTCAACTTCCATCTAGGGCGCCTACCAGGTACCTAGTTGGTATAGTATGTAACGTATGATCAGATATAAGATCGCAGGGAGTTTCATCAGGCAAGGGGTAGGTATGGAGAGTTGATAAGCTTCGCATGCTATCGAGAATGTGAATGCTATGCAGCTTACACCGCCCCATGTTGTGTAACCACACAACATACAAGCACGTTATTTTTGCAGAAAACGGCTTATGTACCCGGGTACCTAGCTCTAGAGACGCATGTGATATATCACACATTCGAGCGACCATAGTAACTCAATACTTGGGTACTCATCCTTACCTAGGATGCCTACCTGGTAGAGAACTGGTAGCTGCTGATCCTTCACGGGCTCGGTGAGTGGGTCAATTGAAGTCATCACGATTGCACCGGCGGGTAGAGTTCAGAAGGATGTCTACTGGCAGTGTATTGCATCGAGCATGCATTGGTAGCTAATACAGGGCTTGAGAAATGCTACCTATCTAGGTAGGTACCTGGGTAATCATTTTGCCACAGGCGAAGTACTATCGGCTTTGGTTTCCCCTATTTGCTGTTCACTTTCAATGTCAGTCGCTTCTAGGCGATTTGGCTGGCTATTTTTCCCATCGTAATCTTTGAAGGCCCACCAGAAACCTAAGGTAGAAACAATCATCGCCGCCGCAAGTCCCACATACAGGTACATGACCTTGGGATCAACTGCAACTGGCGATACGGCCATTCCCAATGCAGACCCCACGGCAGCACTGATCTGACGCAGTGCTTGCACCAAGCTGCGTATGTCACTAGGTGCCTCGGAGTAGCTGTACTCGGAGAGAGTTGCGAATCCCAGAATCTCCGCAAATGCGAGCACGAAGTACACAGGTGTTTGCACCCAGACACTTATGTCATTGGGTATACTGCCATCTTCCGAGGCTTGACAGACAAGCGGGGCATCATAGCACGGCCCCCTCGAATATATCAGCTTTTGGACTCCTGCAGCGAAGGCCATTGCTGCGCTCATTGTGACAAATGCTGTAGTCATGCGGGAAACGGGTCCAAATGCAATCCCATGCCGACGAAGCATAGGATAGAGGCCCTTTTGTATCAGCGGACCTAGCAGGACACACGCGATCGGGTTAAGTGCTTGAATAGTATCGTTCGGAATCCCGCCAAGTTGCATCTGGCCAGCCTGCGAGACCAAATTATTTGTGATCTGGCTCATACACAGGAAGAACGGTACAAAACAGGCCCTAACTCCAAACGTTAGTGGCTCGTGGTTGAGCTTGGACGAACTCTAGAACGACTAACATGACTTTACAGGCTTTGATACCCCTTCTTATCTCAGAAACGAACAGGTCGTCCCACTCGACCGTTCTTCCGTGCTTCTCTGCTTGGAACCCGGGTCTGGCTGCATCCAATCGAAATCCCTCTCGGGCTGAGCACATAAGGACCTTCGCCGCCCTAGGGAGGACATTGCCTTGTGGCGGCAGTTGAACTTCACATTTTATATTAGTACGATGCTCGGAATGATGGTGTAGGGTAAGTTATGAGTCGCCTACCAAATGACTTCTGCCAAAAAAGGAGTAAAGGGATTGGGATCCAGAATGCACATAATGGTAGGAGGTACGCGGACCAGAACCCAACTTCTTTTTCAAGATACGTTGAAGCGATCAGAGACAGACTTGCAATATTGGTGAACCTTCAAAGAATAATCTTAGCTGAACGCACATTTTACGCCAAAAGAGGAGCGCCTCACCAATAGAAAACGTTATATATGTATTCCATAGTTAATGTCCGGTCTACGACCACTCGCTCACGCTTCTTCGTCACCACCACTTGAGGAGTCACAGTTGCGTATTGATCACCTATGTAACATAAAGAGTTAGTCGAAGCGCGGCGGGGGGAGTTATGTCTCTTCATCTACTGGAAAGCTCACCTATGAACGGAGAGACGGTAGCCCTGACGCCGCCGGTTCCGAGACCTAAAAGCACCATTGAAAAGGCCAGCCCAAATATCCGAATGGAGTCCTTTTCCACAGTTGGGAGCGAGGTAATGAAAAGGACCAATAATCCACATAGGTCGAGGCTAGCCAGAGGTTAGCTTCATTCTGAATGCGAAGAAGAAATGGGGGAACATACAAGAAGCTGAGACATAGTGTTTTGTAGCGTCCTAGCCATGCGTCCGATAAAATGGCGAACGGCAGAGGAGTCAAGAATGAGAAAAACATGAAGGCGTTAGAGATGTTTGTCGCGGTTGCCTGGCTGAGACCTAAAGCGCCCGGGACTACGATACTATCCCGATCATTCTGTATATAGTTTTCTATAGGCAGATCGTTCCTCGGTCAGATCTCGCGACTAGACGATTGTAAGTATGAGGATCCTGGAGACTTACGCCACGGAGTTGTGACAGCATAGTAGGTGAATCTTTCAGCACCGCCTGCGATAAGAGCTATCCAAGCGATGGTCGGTACCGAGTCGACAACGTGTCTGAGATTCTCGACTTCATTCTCTGTTGCATCACGTCGTTCGTGTTCAGTGGGCTGGGTATCCATAGTGCGATGTGGAAAATCCTAATGAGTACCTAGTTAGACACTAAAGTGTGGTTGATAGCGGTTGAGTTTTAGGATGGAAGAAAAGGGGGGAGGATGTGTAGACGTAGGTACCTAGGTAGCCTGTCCGGAAGTGGATCCGCGCCCCAAATGTACAGTACTTGGTTGACATGGTCACACAGACAGGGGGTGACAGCTCTTCAGTGTTACCAAGCTTACCGCTTGGCAAATGTACCTACCTAGGTAGGTAATTTGCAGCATGATATGATGAGCTGGATGAGAGCCGAGTCGGACGTAAGGCCCCTGCCTCGAATCAGCTTGGTCAGATAGGCTGTTTCCCAAGTATAGGTGCGCTCATACCTCTGATGTAGCCTACCAAAATGCACGTCGTATTAGCATGAGAGGGATTTACAACTCTTACTCGGGCAAGGTCAAATGTACAAACAGAAAGCACCCTTAATTGCTTCCCATGTATGGTTTATCTTTCGATCAGAAGCGTCGTATGGTGCTATTTCTATCATATCCCACAGCTGGAGTAAGCTAGTTCGGCGCTTCGACCTTTCATTCTAGTTTATCTCAGAGAAAACAGCGCGTCACTTGTTCTATCTCGAGACGTCCCAGTTTACCTCAGTATAGATAGAATTACCTACACAGATTTATCACGGAGACCGCCCAAATGTACAGCAATGGCTCTAAGGATAAAACTTTTACCTCTGAAGTGTTTTTAGTGAAACTTGACGACGGAAAAGGTAGACTCACTTTCAACTTAACGAAGCATCTTCGTGATGGCTGACAAGTAATAGATGCTGTGACAGCTATCTGCAGTTGGAAGTTTTCCGAGTCAACGGCAGAGGCGTTGGATGTACAGCCGTACTATCGTTGCATTGACCTGTTCATGAGCATCTCTCCGACACCACCCGCAGATGATAAACAGAAGAGCAATGGAATTGGCAATTCCATTCCATCCGCCACCAGCACAACTCTGGAATATCTTATTCGCAAATGCTACGTACCTCAGGAGTCAGAAAAGGAAGTCAAAGTGGGAATAAAAGTTATACTTGTCCCCCGCAGCGGATTCCTCTGCAGAAACGATGTCCTCGAACTGCGAATGCAAGACTCGCCGTTTATCGAACAGGTCATCCCATTCTCGACCCCCAACGGCCATTATCCATCGATTGACATCAACGGCGAAAGCAATTTGGTCGCTCTATTGTCTTCGTCTCCTGGGGCACTTCTTGTCAAAGAGTCTCATACAGCGCACCACGAGATCCTGGAGCTACTGGAGAAAGATTTGAAAGTCCGACTATCTTTTGATTGGGTGCTGCCAACTAAGCCAGCTTCAAACAGAGTTGCCGTGGTGGGAGGCCGCCCCTTGTTCAACATGAACAAGCGATCTTTTGGTTATGAGGGCCCATTCAAAGCTGCTAAAGCTCTGAATATATCGGTAATCATTGTTGACCGACCAGGGCATTGGCTCGAGGATGAGGCGCATTCCGACCTGCGAGACGAATTTATTGCCATTGACACGACTGATGACCTAGGCTTGCCTTTGAGAATTGCCGAGGCAGTGAAGGAGAGGGGACTGGACGGAATTCTCACATTCTCGGATGAATTCGTCAACCAGACTGCGAAAGCAGCCGAGATACTGGGCCTCCCAACCGAACCCGTGCAAGCATTCCTTCAGGCCCACGATAAGTACAAAGCTCGCACATTGTTGTGCCCCGGCATCCCATCCATACCATTAAACTCCGCAGAGAGTCTAGACGACCCTGACGTGGCCAAAAGGTTGCTAGCTTTGCAATACCCTGTGGTCGTCAAACCTTGCCGAGGAGGCGGCTCTAGGGGGGTCAAAAGGGTTAATGACTCGGTGAGCATGCGTGAGGCCGTACATCAATTACAAGAAGCCGGATTCGCAAAGCAGGGTATTCTAGTCGAAACGTATGCTGACGGCCCAGAGGTGGATGCCAACTTTGTCCTGTGGGATGGAGAAGTTCTCTTCTGTGAAATATCGGATCAGTTTCCGTGCCAGGCAGATGCGGCAGATGCGACGATCTCTGACAATTTCGCGGAGACAGTCATGGTCCTACCCAGTAGCCTCGATTCTAACGAGTTGAAGCTGATCGAGTCATCTCTGCACCAGGGTCTTCTGCAACTCGGGTTCCGCTCCGGCTGCTTCCATCTAGAAGCCCGAGTGCAAAACTCTTCTATGCGTTACAAAGAAACAGACGGATTCCTAGACCTCATTGCTGATAAAAGCGGCTCAGGAATTGCTGAAAGCCGACAACCAAGAGTGTTTCTGATCGAAGTTAATGCTCGCCCACCTGGTCTGCAGTCTGTGTTTGCAACCACATATACCTACGGCGTGGACTACTGTGGGCTTCAGTATCTCCTTGCTGTCGGGGACCGCGAGCGTTTTGCAGCTCTAGCGAAACCCTTCTCTTGCCATTCCCAGTACTGGTGCGAGATCGTCTTCGTTCCCACCCACCGCGAGAACATCACGGTACCGGACGACTTCTGCGAGCAGGTACTTCGACGGCTCCCGGATATTGCGCCGCATGTGTCCAGGGCAGAAACTACGACATGGTTCAAAGTTGTGTCGCCGGTAGGGGGCACTGGGTTCATTGGCTACTTCGTTCGAGAGTTCGTCTTTTATCGCATATTTCTAGGGATTCGTCAGGTTTACGTTCATTTTGGGCGGCATAGGAATTTTGGGGGGCTTATTCTGTTT
>JAOWAP010001026.1:0-19461 GCA_028565235.1 Hypoxylon lenormandii
CGGTTCCCCGGCACCGCGCCCCCTTACGATCATCCGTATGATCTGCCTTATCCGATACCACCCGTATGGCGACCGCACACCACGGCATTCCATCCATCTCCGTCGCCACCGTCATCGTCTTCCTCTTCTCCTATTTTGAGTGCTCCGGGCCGGGAGAGTTCTACGAGAAATGCAGGAGCTCCCGCAGAGAAGGAAGACGCAGATCCTAATTCTATAGCGCCGACAGCTCCGTCTCTACCGCCGCCTCCGTCGCTCCGACTGACCAGTCCGCCCTTGAGACCGCTCAATGTTCCGTCGCAAAGGGAAGAGGAGGAGGACGTTGCATTCCCCTCGCCGGACCTCGAAAGTCGATACGCCGACTTTTCGGACGACGATCTAGACGACGTCTATGCGGATTTCGGCGTGCTATTCGGCTCTGGCGCCGGCTCGCCCGAGGGTGGCAGCGGTAGCAGCGAAGGGGCTGGCGGCGAGCATTTCTATGAGGAGTACCTGGACGAGCTTGATGGGTTGCGATGGGTTGCATAGCCGCAAATATCTATTAGCGAGCATTTGGGTTTCTCTTCCTTTGTAGGGAACTTTAGGGTATCATTAGGCAGGCGTTCTTGAAGCCGAGTGGAAGGGGAAAATAAACTGGCGCTAGGGCTTGGTGTTTATTGGGCGACGAGGATCGAGGGAGTATGAAGTTTGGTAGAATACTCTGAATTTTGGGTGTGCGTCTGTGGTAGAAGCCAACTGCGGCCTCACGGCAACATCGAACGGTAAATATTCAAATATAAGAAACAAAAAGGTCCGGTCTTTACGGGATATGTGATGGACAGCCGCTCTCTTACGGCAAGGGATACGGAGCTGGTACGATACTTCCTATTGGTATTTGAGGTAGGGGACTGCTGGTATTGAATATGGCGGAAGACGTATTACACGCTCTAGCATATGAACCGAGGGAATGTCTCGTCACCAAGCTAGACTCAAGGCTAGATAAGGGGATGTAACCAGCTCTCTCCACGTGGATAATAGGGTGTCTATATCAACCTCTAGGAACATAGAGGCCGTAAAAGCATGGTCTAACGCAGAAACATGAATTTGGCCGTCCTTCAACTGATAGCTTGTAATTTCTTAGCGCGATCTAAGGCAATATCAACCATAGCCTAGAGAGGAAGCCGAGGCGCGAATCGTCAGCATATTCAGTTCTTTATCACACTTGCTAAAAGCATGTCCAGCCAGACAAGCTTCAACCTACCTGTATGGCCTCTCGCTCTTCGGCCCCGATGTCGCCGCGGTCGATCCGTTCGCGCATATTTTGCATTACGGCGGGTCGGCTGCGGCCATTGACAAATACCACGTATCTCAGTCCTGGAAATCGAGCTTCGTACTCTTCGTTCAGGGCCTTTAGTCTCGCAACCTCTTCCTCCTTCTCGGCGGAGCCGCCGGAGGACGTGTTGAGATGGGCCTGCTCGGCTCGGCTCTGCGCGCTCTCGACCTTCTTCTCCCCCAGCCGCGGGTGCGATCCTAGGATTCCATGAAGCTTTGCCCGCGCATCCGGCACCGCTGAAGACTGCGCGAGTTGCGACATGGAGTCCCCGACGTGCTCGATTAGGGACGCGTAGGAAGCGAGGTTGGGAGCACCGCGTATGTCTGGTATAGCGAGAGCATGTAGGTCTGCAGAAGGTTCGAAAAGGGCGTCGAGAACGGACTTGAGAGTTTCGTCGTCGACTACCGAGAGCGAGGAGACGGGCGGTAGGGTTGCCGCGGTAGAAGCCATTTTATATGCCTAATTTATGATAGGAGGTATGTACTACGGTTTAAGGATTTGTACATGTATGTTAAACCTGTAAGACGATATTTGATATTATAGGAAGTAAAAGGTAGCTGGAATCCATTTATACATTTTAGTAATGCAGTATTATTATACCAATGTTGAACTACCACGTTGGTAGATCTCGAATGATAAGAGTCCTGATAAATCGCGGAGGGCCGCGCGATACGTGTGGAGGTTCAAATGTTGGTTCGGCGTTGAACTCCAACTAATAGATGCTTTGGTGGGGTTCATGGTGGGGTTAGAGATTAGCTCCATGGTACCACGATACCCGCACCTTGCCAAGCTTGCATCTTGTACACACATATGTACAGCATGTTTGGTTCAAATGCATGTGACGGGATCTCGCATTTTTCGAGGCTCGGCGGAAAAACCACGTTCCGTCTTTTGCATGAAAGGTCCCATTATATACCCCAATAGGCTAAGCCTCCTAAAATTATTTTTGGTCCAATCAATTGGTTAATTCAAAGTCAACAACTGCGAGAAGCTTGGGAAGCTAACAATTTACGGCCAGCCTTGGAAATTTTACAGATTTGAGCTCAGCCTTAGCCAGCAGACACAACAGCTGAATGCAATCATCATCCTTTCAACATTCTTCATAATGCTGTGTGCTCGTAAGTTATACACGCCTTCCTAGCCTTTTTCTCGAAACAATATATCTAATATGAAATAGTTTCCGGCGAAGCTCCTCAAGAGCCCGTCGTTTCCAAATTATCAGGTAGGCCACAGCAGCGACAACCGCTTTGTTGAGCGCCGCAATCAACTAACATATTACTTTAGGTGCTGTATTTGAGAAGCGTCTGATCGAGAAGTATGTCGAAGAGAACGGAAAAGACCCTGTAAGCGGAGAAGACTTGACCCTCGACGACCTTCTTCCCATCAAATCGTCTCGCATCGTCCGGCCCCGGCCGCCTACTCTTACCTCCATACCCGCCCTGCTGTCCACTTTCCAAAACGAATGGGATGCACTAGCGTTAGAGACGTACAACTTGCGGGAGCAATTAGCGCGAACGCGCGAGGAACTTGCCACGGCCCTTTACCAGCACGACGCGGCCGTTCGCGTTATTGCGAGGCTTACAAAGGAGAGGGATGAAGCCAGGGATGCGCTATCTAAGGTGACGGTATCAGCAAGCGCACCGAGTAATGGCGACGCCATGGTCGTAGATGCTGAAGGCCTATCCGAGGAATTGGCAGCTAAGGTAGACGAGACACAAGCAAAGTTCGTGGCCCTACTTCCCTCCCTAATGATCTAATGAGTTAACATATTGGCAGGTTATCCAAGAGCAGGAAGAAGCGACCTGTCCCTAGTGGATGGGCGACGACTGAGGATATCACTTCCTTCGCTATCCAGACTACCACCCCGCTTCCTGTTTCCCAAGCTACGACGATCAGTGTTGAGGAGGGCTTCGCTGCTGTTGGTGGTTTGCAAGGCGATGTCGCAATTTACTCGATCGATTCTGACACGGTAGAGCGTTCGTTACAGGTCAACGAGCCCGTAACAGACTCGATATGGGATGGTACCAAGGTCTTTTTCTCTACGTCCAAGGGCTCTGTGAAAGTGCTCGAGAATGGAAATGAAATCGCGTCCTTTTCCGATCATGCTGGGCCTGCTACTGGTCTTGCAATGCACCCGAGCAAGGAAATCTTGGCATCGATCGGTTCAGATAAGAGCTTTGTTTTCTACGATTTAACCAACCTACAGCGTGCAACGCGCGTGTATACCAATTCCGGTAAGTGTAACCAGATATATTAGGCCCTTCTGACGACGTCGTTACTGATATCTCTACAGCTTTAACAACTTGCGCATTCCACCCCGACGGCCATCTATTTGCTACCGGTACCAGTTCTGGCGAGATCAAGCTGTTCATGACCAAGACCGGGGAAGAAGCTGCCTCGTTCTCCTTGGGAGCTTCGGTGCAGGCGCTAGTCTTCTCGGAGAATGGCTTCTGGTTCGCCGCTACGGCAAAGGGACAGACTACGGTAACCATATTCGATCTGCGCAAAGAAGGAGCAGCGGCGCAAGCCAAAGTGCTAGATATCGGCAGTGCGGTGCAGAGCCTGGCATGGGATTATTCACAGCAATTCCTCGCGACGGGTGGCCCGGCCGGCGTGACAGTGCAACAATACAGCAAAAGCTCCAAGTCTTGGTCCGAGCCTCTGCGAGCAGCAGCCAGTGCGGTAGATGTGCAGTGGGGTGCAAACGCAAGCAAGCTGCTCGCAGTGAGCGGAGATGGTAAAGTCAGTATTCTCTCTGCGAAATAGGTCGCGATGTAGGACAGCAGAATGGCGTTTTTTTATTTATTGAGACGGACACAAACTTCCAGGGTAGAGAGTCAAGATCAGGGGCAAAAAATCAAAAATGTATCTGTACTCAGGTAATTGGCTGCATTAGCCATAAGGGGTGGCTTAAACTTCACCGGTGTACAATATCATCACAGGTCCAGGCAATGCACATGTGAGTTGAGTAAAACGATACCTTAGTTTTCTCGATACCTTACTTTTTTCTGGTGGTGAGTTTTAAGGCTTTCCTCATATTTGCACATGTCTTGACTTTGGCTCAGTCTATTTCTACCTAAAATATCATATCTATGTACCTAAGGTACGGTGATAATTATCTTCCTCGTCACCTTTCCACATAGCGGGTTGTAAAGGAGCTATTCTACAGTCACGTACAAAATATTGGTGGTACGGCTGCTCAGTACTCCTTAGGTACCTATTGTACATGCCGGGTACCGTTATTACATCTGCACCTGTACCTGTAATGAATGGGGCGAGCGTCTAAATTTTTTATCGACAACCTACAGCCAACGTTTAGATAATCAAGATAAGCAGGTCCCCTGATGCGGCGTCATCCCTACCTCAGCAACAACAGCATCGTTGCAGGAGGTAATAACGTCTGGCAAAGCCTCGTGTTATACGTGAATTTTGCCATTTACCATTTACCACCACTGCAACCACGAAAGCTTCTAACTTTCCTTTTGCACCTCAATAATATTCCACCGACAACTAAACCAAACCATCAATTGAGAACACACCTAGTAAGGTATAATCACGTCTGGGCCCTGGCATTGAGACTGGGCCTCGTCGCTTGTTGCCAGCAAACACATTCGCCCCATACGCATCAACTCGGAATAGTGTAATAGTGCACCTCCCAGTCTCCCACCACCTATCGCAACATCAGCAGCGCAAACCAAGGCAAGGCGCGCTGACGCATATATTGGCGCGAGGGCCCGCGCGGAATAAAATGGTAATTCAGCATTAGCTGCTGATGCTCCTCTAAGTCCGACCTCGTGAGTCGGTACTGGCCGTTGTGCACAGGTACGTTTCTGCTTCTGGCCTGATCAGTGTTTTCAAGGTTTGCACAGTTCAACCCTCAAACTTGACCCTCTCGTGCCTAGTACTGGTGGGCACTTTGGACGATTTTATTTATTCCCTACCCGGGTAGCTAACAACGAATTTTCCGCCTACTTAGAAAGGGTTTATCTCGGCTACCCATTATGGCAGAAATAGCAGATTCCGACTCTTTCGATCTTTTGTCTTCCTCTCCGCCCGGATTTGTGGCAACTCCCACTGTCTCGGACCGTAGCACCGTCAGCGACATAGACTCCATACCGTCCGATTCTCTCCCCTCTACCGCCAGCGACCGAGATCCATTTAGACACGGTCAAAACCGCAGTTCTCTATCTAGTAGCAGCTTCGTGTCGGGAACCGCATCGGAAACCCCATCGGAAATCACGTCGCCTCCTTTGTCAGTTCATTCGAACCCGCACCTCGACAGTGACGACCTGTCGGATTGGTCTATGGATATGGACGTACCTGGTCTAGCCAACCGTCACCACCAGAGCTATTCGGTAGACTCATCAGAAGAGAGTTTATTTGTCGACGATTTCGACGAAGGGGGCGATCTCGAGAATTTGGGGGCCAACTATTTTGGCTTCGCTGAGATGGATCAAGATAATGCAGAGAACCAGAGAGATGAGCTGGTTAGAATGGAGGTGGAAGAATCGCACAACCCACAAAATCATCAGAGACATCAGCGACGCCAACCTCGAGCAGAACCTGAGGTGATTGACCTGACCGGGGATGTCAGCCCTCCTCAAGCGGCGCCCCAGCATTCGCATTCCTGGAATACGCGCAGGCGACGCTCGCAGCGAAACCCGCCTCCTCCGTTGTCCCGTAGCGATGCCAGCTACGTGGGTGAGCGCACGGTTATCGACCTCGTTTCAGATTCAGATGACGAGCCCGAAGCTGTTGGCATGCCACCTCTGAGACGTAACGATCGTCCGCGACCTCCCCGTCGCACCTACAACATCCCCCCGCTCAATCAGATCCCCCCGCTAGAGGCGATGGCGCCACTCGAACCTTTCAATCCACGGGACATGCCGCCACTCAACCCTTTAGATCCACGGGACATGTCTCCTAATCCAAGGAGGCAAAACTACCAGCAGATTCAACGCATCTTCCAGAACATGCCTATTTTCCGGCTACTGAACAATCCTCAGGGCCTAAGAGAGGGCGATGATGAAGATCTCGTCATGGTGAGCCATCGCAATATCCTACCAGCCGACAATCCCGTACGACCCCAGTTAATCCCGCCGGTCGGACTGGCCCCTATACACCTCGACTACAACATTCATCCTTTTGCGAATCTGCCGCAGGTACCCGGAGGAGGTACGCCGAAGCCCGCACACGAACCCCCGGAGGATACGCGACGGGGCTTTACTAGAAATACGGCCGAAGATGTCATTGCTATATGCCCTAGCTGCGAGCAGGAACTGGCATACGAGGACGGGAACGATGGCGGCTCCGGTACTTCGTCCAAGAAAGCTCGATCAAAAAAGGACAAGGCAGAGCATCACTTCTGGGCCGTCAAGGCCTGTGGGCATGTGAGTAGTTCGGGATTGCTCCTAATTATTAGATATTAACATGTTTTAGGTCTACTGCCGAAAATGCTTTGACAATCGCAAGCCTGTAGGCAAAAACCCCGTGCATGTGGGTTTTCGCCCGGATCCTAGCGGTGCCAAGAATAAGATGCTCTGCGCGGTCGAGGATTGCGAGTCCGAAGTGAGCTCCAAGAACGTTTGGGTTGGCATCTTCATGTAGAGGGGGTGCTAGCGTGGAGCTTTCTAACACCCAGCTCGAGGAGACTAGACTCCCTGATTTCTTATGTCTCTACGATACCGCGATTGCGTTCCAGCATTCGTCATTGCATGATAAGGCGTTGCGTCCAGGCGAGGGTTTACAGGTTGCATGGAAGTGAGTTGACAGGCCAAAACACGGAACGGAAAGGAGTTCGGAAGGATCGAGATACACACTTCACTTTTCCCTCGCGCATAACTTGCGGTATATGGTGGCGAGACTCTGCAGCTTTTATTTTCCTTTTTTGCCCACGGTAAGACATGTAATTCCTCAGGGCATTGGGGTTAGTCGTCGACGACAGACTATTGGTCGATGAATCGTGATACGTTTAGGGGCGAGAAGGGTACCGTGGAGTATACCCTAACATCTCCTACCCTTTTAGCTAGGTAGATATTCCCTTCTCGGTTATATAATCTTATGGCCGGGCATCACAGCATAATACAACCATAAAGCACATTGCACCGTGGTATATTCTTGATAGTAACATCGTACTTCTACTAGATGTTATAAAATGTTTAAGAGACAGCAGCAAATAGCTACCTCACCTATGCCACGAGGTAAGTTGACGAAACGGCTTTACCTCGATCTAGCTTTCCCACTTAGGGATCCAGTTCGTCCATACATCCCCATCCAGTGCTACCCCTTTCCCAGACGTGTATGACAACACATTGTCATCGAATTCTCTACCTGGGAAAGCTTGAACGCTCTTTTCAGCGCTGGAGACCTGGCTCTACCCATGCTGTACGTACCATCGCAACAGGGCCTCACTCGGCCGCTGAGTAACATCGTGCCGCAGCCCGCTGCAGAGACATGTCGAGTCAGCGGCCTAGTCGTTTCCTACGAATACAAGTAACTTCAAGCGCATATTACATCCTTTTTTTTTCTACTTGAAGTCGCAGGATAGACTCTTGGAGGTGTATGTAGGTGTTCAGGGGTAAAGAAAAAGGGGCGCGGCAAAAATTACCCGAAAATCTCCCACCCGCGGTTGTAAAGTTTATATGTCCCAGCAACAGAAGCAACTTTCACACGCCCGCTTCGCCGGGATAGCTCAGTGGTACCACTCTCGGATCTCATGAGTGTGCTGGATGGTCGGTGCGCTTTCCCACATTCGAGCCCCCGCCATCGGCTTTGTCTGTTTCATGGAGTTCGGGTTGTTCGGGGTCTGCTGCTAACCAAGGGCTTTTCTAGCCACTTAGGAGATTCGAGACTCTTTTTTTTTTTTTTAATGAATGCCTCATTAATTATTAGGCATGATCAATTTACAGTGCCCATGCAAATTCCCAACCCCCTCTCATCCGCAATATTTACCTAACCGCAGCGTGACATAAAAAAGAAGAAAGGAAAAGGGGAATAAAGCATCAAAGCTCGTGGTAGAAGACACCAAGTCAAGCCTTGGCGGGTAAGAAAGATAAGAAAGGAAAAAAAAGAACTTCACCGGCGCCACGGTCGCCGACGTCCTCACATCGTCGAAGCAGCGCCCGTCGTCCGTGACGCACGGGCTGATTTGTATCCATCGCGCCGATGCGGGTGAGGAGCTGCAGTAGAGTAGGGCGAGGGCGAGGGCGAGAGCGAGAGCTGCTGGTGGCAGTGGTTTTATGCTTGCGGTTTGCCGGTCGTGAGAGGTGGTAGCGGTGCCCAAGCAGGTAATAAGTAGAGGATTGTACCTGAAGCGGTTATAGCGGTTGGTGATTCGGGCTTGACGAGAAGTAGTAGGTAGGTCCGTCTGATGGTC
This sequence comes from Hypoxylon lenormandii, assembly GCA_028565235.1. Classification (NCBI taxonomy): domain Eukaryota; kingdom Fungi; phylum Ascomycota; class Sordariomycetes; order Xylariales; family Hypoxylaceae; genus Hypoxylon; species Hypoxylon lenormandii. The sequence continues at coordinate 8,685 of JAOWAP010001026.1, forward strand.
AGAATCTCGGCTGCCACCAGTATTCGCAAGGCGTTCTCTCCCGAGGCTGGAGAGCAGGGGAACTGGGGAACTGGACGGCTGTAACGGCTACGGCATTGCTCGACCGTTTATACTATTTTTTTTAAACGACTTGGAGCCTAGTGTCGAACAAGGCCGCAAAGTCCTCTGTGATTTCCCATCAACCCCCGTCGCCGCCGGCGAGCGTTAATGTCCGCAGCAAGTTCGCTGGCTTTGAGTCGTCGTCGTCGTGCCTCTCTCTACTGCCGCGCGCAGCTCAGCTTAGCCAAGGATTTATACCAAGACCCGAGGCGAGACTCGACCGAAGCCCTCGTATGGCTTTTACGGCTGCTGACGCCATCGCGGATCGGAGTTTGTCGTACGGTGGTTTGGGTCCTTGCCTGTGGGTGAAAAAGTCAGCTCCACGCCCCCTGTACGAGTCTGCAAATGAGAGCATGGCGAGTTAATGACTGGCTTGACGGACTTTCGAGTCTTGCGTGTAGTGGTATCCGTGACAAGTCTAGGCAACTAGAAATTCCTATTTAAGAACCAAAGTGGGTAGACAAGCGATGATCGAGTGTTCGTTGTGGCGGAGGAAAATGGAGAGGGGGTTGCTCCTAAGCTACTTCGCGATGGCAGCCTTGCTGAGTTGAGCTGAATGATTAAGGGGCTTGTCGGCTGGCTATTGTCGTCTACGCGCACTCGAGCAAAGCAGTGAGTGATCAATATGTTAGACGCAAGCGTTTTGATCTTTGTCCAAGCTGGGCTCTAGGCCGAATCTAATATATACTCGACGTTTAGCTATTCTTTGTGTTGTGTTCTTAATGGGTAAGAAGCTTGATTTAAGAGATTCGCGTCTCAAAGTTGCTTGACAACCACAGGCTCGCTTAGGTGTACGTGCCTTATCAGATTTCGAATAAGCCTCAGTAGATTACGACTAGGACAGCCTAAACATTTATGAAAAGTACGGCATGAACTTCTAGCATGCGATTCCTACCTATCCTGATCGTGTATTAGTCTGTGCCTGGTTTTGTACGGCTTTTCTAATAGGCTGTATACCTACTTTCATGTGCTGTTGCCAGGCTCTGCTTATGTATATTCCTCTGAAATATTTCCTATCAAAGAATCCACGGTTATAGTTAGTTAGGACTATCTCGTTTCGACTTAACTTGAAGCGAATTGCGGCATAGTTTACCTGGATGGTTTCCTCTGCGCAAGTCTCCTACTGCGGCACATCCAATGACTTTCGTCTGTTGGTTCTCAAAAGAGTATAAATAATTATATAGCACATATAACAGTAAATTTGGAATACCTACCTAAGTAGTCTTCTCTTTAACACAATGGACTCTTATTTCTGCTTATCCCGTTGTATAGCGTCCCTATCAAATAAGAATGGCTTCTCGCTTAGACATAGCATCGTCCTTCACGATAAGTCGAACATTTTCTATAGGCGGCGCTCTTGGATTCAATGTATGTTTTAATTCAGCTCGTGGCATGCAACCAAATACGACCTAGCCCTGCAGCTGGTGCGGCACAGCTTGTCAAATCACAAGTCCGTTAGAAGAGGATATATATTGTGATACAGGGTCTCGCTCCTTACGGTAATACCACCTATATATTTGATAGAGTAGCGTTTGGAGTTTATGGCCTCGTTCATCTCGAGCGCCAATATAGTCGATTCTGCACTTGAGCAAAAGTCCCACTGATCCTGGCTGAACGTTCTTTGATATGGCGTTTGATTTCATACTTGATCTACACGACCGACCTTGCGTGAACGAGCATGCCCAAGTAGGTACTCACGCGACATATGTCGATTTTGCGAAGAGCTAAATAGAAGCTATTGTCGTGCCTGTTGCATTATGACAATTTCCCATTACAGTACACGTCGCAAAACGGGTTGAAAAGATCAGGCGACCCGCCGTAGCAACTTGTGGGGCGAGTACTGCAGCAAGGGTCCCGAAGGACACGAATCGGAACAGCTCGAGGGTCTCTCGCTTAAATGTTAATATATGTACTCCAATGCATGGACGACGGGGTCTCTCCTTTCGGTGCCACGGCAGACTACCTTTCTGTTTGTCGACATAGACGAAACTGGCTGACTGGCCGACGGGCTGAATAGGCTAGAAAGGTAGACTCGGCCGCAACTTGGCCCTGATATTCTCATAATGATGGAGACTGGAGAGAGAAGTTATCATCATCATCATCATCATCATCATCACATGTCTGCAATGAAGATATAAAAGGATGGCCCCTGCTCGTCAGCCTACCTGATGCATACGAAGGAAGCCTCAGCTGCTGGTGTGGATCTGGAGGGTTCGTTATCTATTGGCTTCGGCGGTACCAACTGCATTTGGCAGAAGGCTTTAAACGGCCGAGGCGAATTTGCTCCGGGTGTGATTCGCAGGGCCGCCCTCTTAATAAGACGGCAGGACGGTTAAACTCTTGTCAGTATATCAACCATTTGACGTTTTGCGAATATATGAATCGTGAAATCATCTCTTGTTATTTATACCTAGTCATCTCAATGTGTTAGCTTGCGCAACGGATATTGTTTTCAAAACCATGTCATGTTCTACGGCGACATGCGACGTGCGACGTGCGACATGCAGCGCTGTGGCGTAGAGCAGATATCTCTCTGTCTTCCCAATCAGCATCGAATTCGAGTAGCCTGTTCACGGTTAGCTGGCTAGCAGGCAGTCAGGCTATAAAAAAAGGCCGAACCTGATTTATTATTAGTTTGTGTCGATGTTGTGGAACACGAAATGGCTGGTGAAGAAAAAGTCCTCTTAAGAGAGGTGTAAGACCTTATCGTCCAATGAATACCTTCTTGTCTGGGACTGGTCATCAATGTTGGTCTCTGTCTTATTTAATTGAGCCGGCACGACAGCCAACCGTTTCGCGTCGCCGGTCCATTAGTTCATGCCACCGTTCCGCATCCCGCACCTCAAACGGGCAGCTAGCCACTCTAGCTTTGCCCCTAGCAGTCCTTCTAGAAGGACTCTATAGCCAACACGATGTAACAAGATCGTGAGGCATATTAGCAGCGAATGGAAGGTCAGCCGTGTAGGATTTGTTAGCGCATCTATGCAGCGAAATCAGGAAAATGTTATCTTCAGGTCATTGCGTCAGGTTGCCTTCTTCGTGTCTAGAAATCGTTTGATCGTCAAGTCATCACGATTCCTTCCAGGCATATGATCGACGTGCTCGGACTCCACGATGATCTAGGCGACCACTCCAAGTACAGAGAGCAATCTGGTGTCAAGCCCTTGGTGCAAGGTGAAGACAAGCTCAAGCCTAGGCCTAGTCGACGCCACACCTTTATCTTAGCTGGGTCCAATGCACCAATGCACCTATGCCGCCTCGGCTTGAGAGCTAAGCCTAGGACACGGCCTTCTATTGGCGGAATCCAGTCAGCCAATTTCCTCGGAATAGGATAATTCCAGATAGAAAAAGTCGAAGCCCGCAGTACTAGTAGACAGTAGGTAGGCAACCCGCCAATATCTGAAATGGGTATGTTGTATGTTGTCACACGTTACTCACTTCCTGCTCGTGCTCGCCGAGTCGAGTAAGCCAGTACTTAAGACCAATTATTCGGCGAATACAGAGTGACCGCATGTCCTCTTTGCGAGTGTAACTCGAGTGGCCGAAAAATACCTGGTTGTAGTTGTAGATAGATGAACCTGTCGATCTGCGATCTGGCTCAATATCGGACCAAGGCAAAAAGGATAGGTATCATGAAGTAGGAAATGGCTGATATGCAAACGAGGCCAATGATGGCGGTTCGTTCTTGTCCCGAGAAAATTCTAGCGCCAGAATAGCATGTTAGATTGAGCTCATTGCTACCCTCACCTTCCCGATATGGACTTGGATTTTCAGCACTCTACGACCTATCGAATGGACGAGATGCCATGGATAGGGCTCGTATCAGCGGGCCTTACACGCCCTAGCCTAGGATTCACTCCAGCCCCTGTAAACGTTCCATTGCTTATCTCCAGCAGTGGCGACGGTCCCACCAACGCCGGGCAGGTCAGGTTGGGGCTGGATCTGGAGCTACGGCCGTTGTGCATGGTACCACAGCACATCGCATTGGGAGATGCTGCACGGTGGCCGCCATGCAACGTGGGGAGTCCTGGTATATCTCCCCCGGGTGGGAGACATTCTTGGTGCTATATTAAGGAAGCACAGTCCCCTCCCTGTTTGACGCGACCCAATCCGTTTCCCATTTCCTGGTATACCCAACCCATCGGTTCCAGTTGGCAGTTGCTGTCTTTGATCAGACATCAACCACAATGGCATCGACAATGGACTCGACTATGGCAGCGACCCAGGTCCGCCCGGCCGAGTTCAACGACCACACGGCCCAGACGCCCGCGCTCGAGAAGGACATCAACGAGAAGCTCGACGGCATTAATGTCGACGTAGACGCCGTCGAGCCCGACCTCGACCTCTACATTCCCCTGAAGATGGAGGGCGGCATCGTTGACGACCATAACCCTTTGACAATCCGTGCTGTCATTGTTGGTATCTGTCTGGGATCTCTTGTCAATGCCTCCAACTTGTATCTAGGTAAGTCTCCTGATTTGTGAGCGCTATGAGGTGTTATGCATCTCGCTAACTGAGCGACTAGGTCTTAAGACTGGTTTCACCTTTTCTGCGAACATCTTCGGCGCCATCTTCGGATACGGTATTGTCAAGTTCATGTCGAAGAGCAAGTTGCCCATCATTGGTGGAACTTTCGGACCTCAGGAGAACAGCATCATCCAGGCCGCTGCCACTGGCGCTGGTGGTATTTCCGGTATCTTCGTCGCCGGTATCCCTGCCATGTATCTGCTTGGCGCGGAAGTGGGCAACCCTAAGGACGACTTTGGCGCCATCATCACAATTACTCTTGTCTGCTCGTTCTTCGGCCTTTTCTTCGTCACTCCTCTCCGAAAGTTCTTTGTTATCCAAGTTGCCCGAGAGCTGAAGCTGCTCTTCCCGACTCCCACCGCCGTAGCTCTGACCATCAAATCGATGCATGCCGGTGCCGCTGGTGCCAGGGACGCGCTGAGCAAGCTGAAGGCTCTTAGCCTGGCCTTCGCTGTTGCACTCATTCAGCGAGTGGCATCGTACTACGCAGTCGGTATCTTGTATGACTGGCATGTCTTTACCTGGATCCATATCTGGTCGGTCGGTTACACCTTCATTACACCTTCATAGCTTAAGTTATTTTTATTAACAAAAGTATTAGGGATACACATCGTGGGCGATGAACATTGAAAGTTGGGGCTGGTACTTCGAGTGGACTCCCGCTTTCATTGGAAGTGGTATCCTTATCGGTATGAATTCTGCCATCTCCCTGTTTGGCGGTGCTATTATCGCTTGGGCGATTATCGGACCAGCCCTCGTTCACTACGGCGAGTGTATCGGCAAGCACCAGGTTGACGACGACCCTCGCTGGGCCGACTGGTACTCATTTGCCTCTCTTAGCAACCTTGGTCATGAGACACCGTCTCCTAGGTACTGGCTCCTGTGGCCAGGAGTCATGATTATGGTGTGCTCGTCCATGGCGGAGTTATTCGTGCAGTACAAGGTGATTGGTTACGCAGGACAGGTGGTCTGGCAGAAGATCTGTGCCAACATGCACCTCCTCTTGGCTAAGACCGGCAGGCACTCTGCCTACCTTGCCTCGCATGCTGAGCGGGAAGTCAAGGCTGCCGACAACATTATTGAGGACCCGGCGCCGCCAGAGGAGCAGGTTAGAATGTGGATGTGGGTTACTGGCCTCATCGTTACCACCGCCGCTGGCATGGTCATCTTCGAGTTTCAATGGGGAATGAACCCCGGACTTACGATTCTCGCGTGTCTCCTTGGTTTCTTGTTTTCCTTCCTGGCTATCCAGATCGGCGCTGTCACCGATCAGACTCCGCTGACAGCCGCTTCCAAGGCTAGCCAGCTGGTCTTCGGCGCCGCTACCAAGAACAGCGGATATTCGATCAAAGACGCCCAGCGCATCAACTTGGTCGCTGGTGGTCTAGCTTCCGGAGGTGCTGACGTGGCTTACTCGCTGACTAGCGATTTCCGCACAGGTTTCCTACTAGGCACGTCCCCTATCAAGCAGTGGTACGCACAGGGTCTTGGAACTTTGATTGCGGTGTTCCTCGCGCCGGGAATGTTCATCCTCTTCACAACTGCCTACCCGTGTATTCTGGACGGATCCGAGCACTGCGCCTTCGCTGTTCCGTCGGTAGCCGCGTGGGCTGCCGTAGCACAGGCTGTTACCGACCCGGCTGTGAGCATTCCCCTGAAATCGGGAATTTTCTCCATCATCATGGGTGTCGTCTCCATCGCCCAGGTCATCTTCCGACACTTTTACCTGGTGGGCGAGCGTGAAAAGTACCGCGACTACCTCCCGAACTGGGGTGCCATTGCTCTGTCCTTCGTGTTGCCGAGCCCGGTGTTCACGACGGCAGCCATGTTCGGCGCCATCGTGGCCTGGCTATGGAGGAAGTGGAAGCTGTCGAGCTTCGAGCTGTACGGTTACGCGGTTGCTGCTGGCTTTATCGCTGGCGAGGGTCTCGGTGGTGTCATTGGTGCCGCTCTCCAAATTGGCGGCGTCTCGGGTGATGTACTCGGTACCACTGTTGGCTGTCCTGCCGGCTATTGCTAGTTGCTGTCTCCTTATGGTTGGACCTGATACCCATTCTGGATGTTGGTAGCGGTTGAATAAAATACCTAGTTTACGATATTGAATGACAATACCCGAGTTGCTTGTCTGTTATATTACCGTGCTCGTTTAAACGACGGCATGTCACCCGTGCTGCACATGCTTGATAGGACGGTTCAAGTATGTCATAGAAGACGACGTTGAAATAGTAACTGAAATTTGAGGCTCTTGACAGGCAGTCATCTCGAGGACCCGAGGCAGTAGACAATATGGACATTACAAAGCAGGGAGAACGGTGGAGAGAAATGATGTGATCGAAATCTAGCCAGGACTTTAAAAGGTTTTATACAAGATACGGAGATTAGGGGCGTGGTCCGACTGGCCTAAGTTAACGAGAGAGCCTGTTGACATTGTCGGCGTCTTACCTAAGTAAGTCAGATATGGCGGTGATACCGACGGGATGGGACTTGATCGGATTGGTGCCTTTCGGTATATTCCTCCTCTGGAGTTAGGTATTCGGATATCCGCTTTTGCTTAAAACTACAGTAGTGAGGTACTTAGGTAAGTGACAGTGCTTATCCACTACGGCGCAGCCTATCGCAAGCACAGCTACAGGCGATCACGATTTGTGCAGTGCTAAAACAGGACCTAACTAATGCACATGCAGGTAAGCAATTATCCGACGCTAATGATCTGTACTGTATTCACACTGTACGTGTAGAGTGGGACGCACTGGTGGATATCACTAGTACTACTAGTAAGTACTACTAGTACTAACAAGTGATTGCAATTGCTACCTCCGAGTTTGTTGACCGCGACGCGATGCGGCTCCTAAACCTTTGCTTTTTCGGAATTCTTTTTCGGAATTTTCCATTAACGCCAAAGGCTTAACTGTACCACAAGTCTTCCAGGAATAGCATATCGTGCATATTATGCCGATGCTAATCGCACATTACCTTGTCGGCTATGGATGGGCGATTTGAATCATGGCCCCCGGTCAGAATACCTTCTCTATCATTCCGAATGCGCCGTGCGCCATCAACAACGGCTTGGACTCTTCTCAGCCTCGCCTCGCCGTGCGGCCTATGACCACGAAGCAAGCTAAGAAAGCCTATCAACAAAAGAACAAGGGTCCCAAGTTATCAAAAGCCGAACAGCGAAAGCGAGACCTCTTCGAGCAGGACCGCATCCGAAAGGAGTTCGAGAAGGAGAAGAATCAAGCTCGCGCCAGGGCTGCACGGGATAAGAAAAAGGAAAAGGAGGAAAAGGAACGCGCGGAGAGGAAGAAGAAAGGATTGCCTCTAGTCGATGTCCACCCTTCACAAGATACAATTGCCTGGTTTGTCCGTGGCGATAGACGGAAACAGGAGATCAGAACAGCAAGTCCGGCCACTGCCGATGCCGATGATAGCGACAGCGGCACGCAGTCGGCCGAGGATGAACCCGAGCCACCCCCGAAAAAGCAAAAGACGGAGTTTTCGGTGCCAGAGGGTCCAGAGAGCCCAGAGCCGGGATATTGTCCGAGCTCTGCAGGGATGCTCGGAATCTCACCGACACCAGTCCAGGTCCCCAATACCAGAGAAGCTACTACAGACTACAATGGCCCGGTTAAAGAACAGTCAGCGCCGAAGCATCCAAACTTGGGCCTGGATGATCCCGAAACGGTTGATGAGTTGTTGGACGAGTTAGTCAATGTTCCAAGTAGTCTTCCTAACGATAACGAGGCTGCTCGGGATGACGAACCTTTGCTGAAGGAGCAAGGTGTCCATGTCCCTAATCGGCCGTCACCTCCGAAGTCACCAGGTCGTCATATTCGTTCACCCATTCCCACTCAGAAAACGCCTCAAGAACAGAAGGCAGAGGATAGTGCATCGCTACCTTCTATTCGACAGCCACTCCAGACCCTAGTCACAAACGAGGTCAATTTGAGGAATAAGCAACCGACCCCTAACCGTACGAAACTATCCATACCCATAGAGAGTCCCGTCGTAGACTCACCAGTCCAAGCGTCTCGAAAATCTCAACCGCATGTCTCAGCCCCGCCGTCTTTTCGGCGTCCTAAAACTCCAATGGGGCCGCCTCGACTTCCGCCCAAGTTCAAAGCGCCCAGTCATACGCCAGCCAGTGGCCCGAGGACACCGCAGTTCCTAGTCAAGCAGTCTCACGTGCCAAAATTAAAATCGTCTGTCAGTCCTATCTCTCGGCATCGCGGAGGACACGTACCTCAAAGAACAGCGGGGGAGCAGCTGCCCATGAGTACACAGTTGTTCATGTTCAGCCACCTCGATGACTTCTTCCCGAGCCCTTCTCAAGAAGTAAGAGAAGTCTTCGGAGAGTCTAAGCCCAGCATTGGAAAGGATGGTTTACACCCAAAGCCAAAGCCTACACACCCTATCCGGTCGCCTCTTGGCCGCAATCCACTCTCTAATACGACACCAGGCATGTTAAATATCAATCGCGCAATTCCTAAGTTTAAGGAGAGCAGGATCGAAACCGGATTTACTCGAGAGATGATGTCGACCAATCAGTCACGGAACTCAACGTCTCTTCTAGCTGTAGAAGCGCAATCCTCGGATAGATCGGAAGCTTTTCATATACCATTTTTCTCAACCCAGGATTTCTTCCTCTCATCACAAGACATTAAAGATCTCGAAGACGAGACGCCATCTTCGTTGGGAGTCAAACCTAGAGAAGATCCGGCTCCGCCAAACTATGCGCCTAAAACAGTCGGTCCACCACCTCTTCCCGAAGCCACCAGGAGTAGATCTGGCATTAGTCCCATCACGTCGGTACCTCAATTAGCAGCAATGCCAGTTGAGAAATCGGAGTTAAACTCTGGAACGAAACCCATTGATGCTCACGATTGGTCACCTCACCGTCAGGTTTCGGAAATGTCAAATGAAGGCCGCAAGGGTTCAACCGTAAGAGGAACTAACACTACTACGACGAACGTGCAAGAAACCCGGATTTACCTCTCCAGTGGTAATCTTAGGAACGAAGCCAAACCGAAGCCGGAAAATAAAAGCGCAACGAACCAGGACCGTAAACCCCAAGCGCCGGGGCCGTCACAAACGAAAAGGCGTACAGTACAGCCTCGCGCTTCGCCCAAGCCGTTCTTCGGGTCAAGCAGCCGCGAGGCTCAATACAAATACATCATTGAGAGAAATAAAACGACAAAATGGGAAGATTCCGCGGCCAGACAGAAGGTCCAAGAGCAGCTCGACCGCCTGAGAAGATCGGAGGATGAACGTCTGAATAAACTACTACGTGGAACAGTAGAAGATGGGGGCTCCAATTCTGTCGCAAATTGCGCGTCCGGCCCCAAGGCACGAACAGGCTCAACTTCTCAGGCACATAGTCAGTCCAAGGGTCATTCACAGCCGCTAACGGTGAATCAGCTATCAAAGCCAAGCCAAAAGAACGCAGAACCCAACGAGGGCCGTCAAAGACGGAGTCGGTCCCGCAGTTCCTACGAGATAATGCTGGAGGAACTGGAGCAGCTTAGCCGTAAGGAGAACCAGAAGCAGGAAAAGCAAGCACCTGTAGTGCCCGCATCGCAGGAGACAGATTATGGAGATGCGGGACTCGACGATGTGCTTTACGAGATGTTATGACACGGATTTTCGCTTGGTCTTTGGAGCATCTGCATCAGTTATTGGGTATTGTCTACGGACTGGGTCAGTCGTGCATTTACTAGGGACTAGGGAATGGGACACGGTTGACATAAAGCATATGGAGCGTTGGCCAGGCATAGCATTCACAGTACCTTACATGGCGGGTACTCAGGTAGTTGCATGAATTTTGAAATCCATTAACAGGGCTGCTTGCGGTTTTCCCTATGCTTACCTTGTACGCGCGCCCACCAAGCTACGGTTTCTATTAGCGAGTAGAGACGTTGATTCAGAGATGGTCGCGATCAGACGCCCCCAGCACAGGGCTTTCCATCGAAAACTCGGTGACTGGCATTCCACCAGCGTCTTTCTTCGGCTTCTCCCTACGTCGCGCGACACTCCCTACGGGCACCCGCAAAAACAATATCATGACGAGTATTTCGAGCATTTTTCCGGCGGAACAGGCGCTCGACCTAGCCCTTTCTCCTGCAATCTCTCCGGCGGGCTCGCGCGGTTTTAGATG
>JAOWAP010001043.1:0-19321 GCA_028565235.1 Hypoxylon lenormandii
CCGGGCTGGTCCGTGATGGCGGCGTCGACGTCGAAGACGCTGCTGCTCGCGGAGTGGAGCTGCTCTGGTTCCGCCTGGTCGCCTTCGTATATCCCCAAGGACCGTTCTTCGTAGACGTTAGTTCTACGCATCGTGATTATATGAGGGTAAGCTGCTGTGTAATAGACGACTAGCCAAAGTACTTGGACGTCGAAGTATATGGCCGACGGCGATACTATGGCGTAACCTCCTGAAGGGATGGCTATTCAGGTTAGTCAGCTTGGTTTCTTATCCAAATCGCAACGGTAATATTATCGAAAGTGCACTTACAGAATCCCTGGAAGAGAGCGTCGAATATCCGCTGGCCGAGAGGTATAGCCTCCATGGTGGGATTCCCAATGCTGAGGATTAGAATCAAGACCCAATCCGCCACCACGAAGCCCCCAAACGTGGCCGCGAACACCCAAGTGTCCTTGGCTGGAAACAGGCTGGTATACACGCGACGAGGGAACTTCAGGATGAAGTCGAAACTCTCCTTCCAGTCGGTGTACTCTTTGTTCTTGGAAAAGAGGCTCAGCAGAGACGACATGACCCATATTATGAGTCGCATGAAGACCGGGAAAGCCGCCGGGCCCGCCAGCGATAGCAGCGTGACCACGGTCAGCAGGAAATACGAGGACTGGAAGGGGATAAACCCGGCGTCCAGCAGCGTGAAGCCGGCGTTGTTGTAGGCGGAGATGGAAAGGAAAATGCCTGCCCACCACGGATTCTGCGCGTTGACCGCAGCGGCGTCGGTCGCGTACACCGACATCCAGGCGCCGAGAGCGATGGCGCCCAGGAGCTGGCAGATGGCGAAGTAGGCGATGACGAACGCGGAGAGGAATTTGAGGGCGCGATACTCGACACCGCCGAGGTACTCCCTCTCGTCCTCCGACAGGTTGAAGAACTGGCCGTTCCTCCCGATGTTGCGCTTCTGCTCCTTGACGAACCTCTGCACGTTGAACCCGTCGCCGATGGTCGTCCTCGTCGACTCCGCCGCTTGGGATCTCCGTCTCGTCGTTTCCGTCTGGTGGGAATGCGTCTGGTAGATGGAGTGTCCGGTGGCGGCCGTCTGCCCTTCGAAAGACTTGCCCTCCTGCACGGGCTCGAGGAAGCCGATATGCTGTTGATACTGGCCCCTCATGCCTCCTCCCGCCTGAACCTCCGACATAGACGGCCGTGGCTCCTCGGAGGAAAATGTTCTCCTAGTTGGCGAAGTCACGATGTTTGTACGGTTGGAGGAGGACCGCGGCCTGTTCGGCGCCCGCCCCTTGCCGAAGGAAGACATGACCTGCAGCCCGAACATAGCACCCGTCATGCCGACCAGAGCGCCGGTACTTCCCTTCACCTTCTTCCTCTTCTCCCGCTCCGTCTCCACAATATCCTCGAAGCGCTTCTCGAAGATGTGCTGGCGAAATGCGATAGTGACGTAAGAGATCAGCACCTGGCTTCCAATCATCATCAAAACACACAGCTGGACCTGCTGGAACGTGGTCAACTGGCTGACGTTGACGGTGTTGAGACCCGACGCGGTAAGCGCCGACATGACCATGAACATGCTGTCCCACCAGCCGACGCTGTACGCCGGGGCCGAAGACCCCCAGAAGATGAGCGTGGCCACGATCGTGGTGCCGATGAAGTACGCATAGTGCAAGGTGATATAGTTGATAGGCGGCACGTAGGGCTGGGCGGCGCGCGCCACGGCGGTCAATGTGTCATATGTTCTAGGATGCCGGATGCTAAAATCCTTCCACCACTGAAGCGGCATGGTTGATTTTTGGTTTTAGTTCTTCATAGATGCCTCAATTTTCGGGACGTGCCGCGCTGGCTCTCAATTGCATCGACTAAATAAATAGAGAAAAAAAAAAATCAATGAATGAATGAGTGACTGAATGGGTGATAAATGAATGAATAAATGAATGACGGTGTTTGTTTCTCTTTTTCGTCCGAGGGAGCACGGCCTGCGTCTCGCCCAAAACGCAAGATGGATTTCCCAGTTTCCTTATCAAAAGTAACACCCCTGAATGAAACCCACGAATAAGGCAAGCCACATCCAGGAGGTGGCTAAAACACAGCCAATAGAATATTAAATCCCTTGCCAGCTTCGGGTAGCTACATTAAAATAACCCGATTCGTTAAAATAATATATAATAACGTCAATTATTGGATGTCCCCGTACGGCAGAGCTCTATTCTATGACAATTTCCTCCATCTCGCAACCGTCAAAGCAATGCCTTTGATTTGAAGTATACGCTTCCCAATCACTTATAGAAACCTCACTTTCTCTCTCTGAATGGCCTACAAAATTAAACAGACCAATGCGCCGCAGTCTACGAGGTGCACCTGGATTCTGCTCGCTTCCTCCAGCCGATATTTCCTTGAGGATAAGACCTCTGGACCCGTCAAGCTCGGTATCAAAGCTCGTTGCTGCACCGGCTGGGAAGATTTCTAGGAGATACATGTCGTACTCCGAAGATACGGGTAGCTTGGTATTGTCTGTAACCGTTGCATCCGCGTATCGGATTACTAGTGGGTCCCATGGGTTTTGAGAATGATTCGAAATCCGGATGAATTCTTCATCGACGGTGTCGGGGCTTAGGACGGACGCTATGAAGTGTCTACTAGCAAGTGGGAGCGTCTTGCCACCTTGTATCAGCAATAGTTCTGTCCCGTTCCATCGCGCCTTTACGAGCTTCCCATGCGCTCGAAGGAGTCCAGATTTAACAGCGCCAAAAGGTGCAAGAGGGTCGCATAGTTCTATTTCAACACCCAGGACCTTGAGAGTGGCGGCGTCTTCTGGCATGTAATCGTAGCTCGCAACGGATCCGTTGACAGACGTCCAGGACCAGGACGGCCCCTGATAACTTATCGGCCTCATCCCTATAGAAGCGGTGTCTATTTCCCAGAGCAAATCCCCAGGTAGATGGTTCTCCCAGTGTCCTGCAACATATCTTCCTCGTATGGCTGGGGCAATACGGTCAGCCAGGCCGGAAATGGCAAGGATGCGGTCTGCAGGAACGGTTAAGGAACGAGTGCTATAGTTCATGACCAATTCTCTCCAGTTGCGGTAGACTTCGCTTTCCTCCGTATATTCTCTGGGCTCTCTAGGAGCAGTACCATGTTCTTCCTTATAATAATGCTTCCATTTGGCGGTGTCTTCGGGGCTGATGTTCACTTTTGATCCGGGAAATAGTATATTTTCCACATCCGGAGCATCGTAGAATTGGTCGAGCATCCAACCGTCAACAATCTTTGGTTTCGATGGAGAACATTGGCAGACCATCGAGCACTGCTTGCTACCGTATCTGATGATTCTTTTAGACAAGTATGACTCTTGCAATGTCCAAGCTCGGCTGTCAATTGGGTCAGACATCGCATAATTGTATTGCGTTTCTTTTACTAAGTATGCATGGCCTACTGTGCCGTGCTCGCACTTGAAACCAAGTTTGAATATGCTGTCCTTGTACTTCGAGGTGTCCAAAGGATGGAGGAATCCTTCTCGTGCTGACCTCGCTCTAGCTGCGGTGATGGTGACTACTGACTCGTTATACACGCGAGGCATGCAGGCTATCTCTCTCTGCTTGTCTGTGTCGTCATCTTGGATAATGCAAATCGAGTCGACCCAAATGTACTCGAGGCCAATATTTAGAGAAACTTGAATAGCATCCTGAATAGATCGTGGTAGGGAATCCCACTGAATGTTGATATACTTAGCAGCTAGATTCGCAGATGTAGTTTTGTGAGCTTGGTCGCCACCCCAGCAGTAACTCAAGACCGCGTAAGGCGTGGGCTTATCCGGTGAGCATATCCGTATCCGAGGTGGTCCTTGGGGGCACGCATCAAGTTTCAATAAGCGCGAGGGCACATAATTGTTAGCCGCGTCTTTGCAGTCAGAGTGAACACCTTGCATCCGAAGACAAGAATGCAAGTTTTCCCTCAGTTGTGCAAATGTCTCTTTGGATGCTGGGTCGATGGCGATAGGACGTGACTTGATCGCAGCTGATGCCGCATCGTCTGTCAAGAGTTAGCATTCAGACGTCTCAACGGGGACATATGTCAGACATAAGAATTGGAAATTCTCAGACCGTACCTTTATTCCCTATCACGTAGAACTCGCCAGCCAGCGGCATACGGATTTGTTTCTTCGACGCCGTATTCCATAGACCCATACCTTCAATTGCATTCAAATCGCAGTCGTAGTGTTCATCTTCCCCCTTTTCGTGGAAATGGTACTCTACACTGGCGAAAAGTACAATGTCGCCCTCCTGACCTGCCCATTGAGAAAAGAGTGACTGGTTCCAGGTAAGCCATGAAGACACAATTGGGCCCACTAGTAGGCAGCCTTGCGCATGAGCTTGTTGTAGATCATGTAGGTTGAAGTTGAAAATAATTCTACGGGTTCCAGTTGTCGAATCGAACCGGCCGTCGGCTAGATCCAAGACCAGTTTGCTGCAATGTTCACAGCTATGAGACCCGCTGAGATCCATGTCGCATGCTGTAAGGCACTGGACCTTCAGTAGTTCGGTATACACACTGCCTGGTGCTTAATGTATGAAATTCCTCAAGACTTGGGTTCGCATTGTTGCGTAATTGAGCCAAGAGGGGCTTGATGACGGCGCGCCAAAAGCAACGGAAATACGGTGCGTATAACAGATGATACTAAACCTAAGCACTGTATAACAGATATTTCAAACGAGGGTCCTTATTGGTTCTCGCCCGGTATTATTATGAATCACGAAACAGTTCAATATCTTGATCTTCATCGTACCTAATACATCAGGAGAGTAGACAGGTTAGTTTGATTGTAGTCAATCTACCTATGAAGTTTGAGAACTTCAACTACCTAATGCCTATCGTCGCATTCTCCTCTGGTATGATGTCTGGCTTGACTAACACAGGCACTTGATGTACACTGATGCAGGTTGTCTCAGTCTGGTACGAGACTGAAGAGTCCAGTTGCCAGTCCATACCATGAAAGTGTGTGTGTGTGTGTGTGTGTGTGTGTGTGTGTGTGTGTATGCTTGTCAGCTGAATACAACGCATAGGTGAGAAGAAAAATAAAAAATAAAAAGTACAAAACAACAGCTTTCCCCCTCCTCTTCTACTATCCTTCGCTACTAGTATCCGGCGCAAATGGAAAGCTGTTTGCATATGCGACGAAGAGAAGGTCATCGGCTAGCCGCGCACATCGTGCTTTCGGAAACGAGCTCGAAAATGTCGTCAAGGGTTATCCACTTTGGTCAGAGGGGCAAAGCCCAATTATTCAGATTGTCGTGTAGGGAAAACGCCAATGTGGTGGAAGTATTAAGTATTAAGTATTAAGAAACTTTTGGTATCGAAAACGAAAAGAGGGGTTTTTTTGGGGGGGTTTTTTTTTGTATCGCAACGGGAGAGAGACTGAAAAAGAAGGCGCGGTCGAGAATTCCGAGAACTAGTTGGCTGATCGAAGATACGATTAGATAACCTCGTCACCCTCGGACCGGAATTCACAGAGAAGAAAGCTTCAGCGTCGGTAGCGAAGATGCTCGCCGCTGATCGTGTGGAGGAGTCTCGCGCTCTCGAAAAGGTCCCAGATGCGTCGGCGATTCATCAAGCATCTCACCTGCTCCAAGACTCCGGAGGGGCCGAACACGTACGGCATGGCGAGCTGGCGGCAGAGCAGCTCCCAGTCCAGATCGTCGTCCACATTGACGTCCGGTCCGAACACTCCAACCAGGGTCTGGTCCGCGTGCTCGAGGTTCAGGTCGAAGAGCCACGGGAAGAGCTCGCCGTCGAACAGCTTTTGCTTCCACCACGAAGGGGGCATGATGCGAGTGCATTGGAGCTGGGACTCGCTCAGGTCTAGCGGTCCCATCTCCTTCTCGATTCGCAAGAGCACATCGGAGGATAGATCCTTCAATTGCTGGATGAGCTTGGTGGCAGACGGGCTCAGGGCCTTGTCGCTCTCGGCCTTGTCTAGAACCGTCACCCGTGTTGTGATCAGGTTGGTTGCGGTAAGGAGTCCGTCCAAGGGGTTATGCGCCTGGATCATAAGGCCACGGTCGGGCAGGGAACAGTAGCGCTTAAGGCTCGGCACTACTTGGATGTTCGCGTACTGCGTCGGCTCGGGGATGGGACAATCGAGCGGGCCCTGCTCGGGGAGCGCCATCAGCGCGCGCTTCATCCATATCTCGTACAGGTGGGCGATGCTGGAGGGGACGCCGCCGTCGGGACTCCAAATGTCGCGGAAGTCGATGCTGAATCTGGACTGGTAGCGGCAGAACTGCTTCGCCAGCTCGAAGCAGGGACGGTGGATCGGAAGATACATCTCCGAGTCCTTGGTATCAATGGCGACCTTTCCCACCCCGTCGATGGTGAAGCCCTCCGGTCCGCCTACGAAATGCTGGACTTTATACTCGCGGATCCAGTGTTCGT
Source organism: Hypoxylon lenormandii (assembly GCA_028565235.1). Lineage (NCBI taxonomy): Eukaryota > Fungi > Ascomycota > Sordariomycetes > Xylariales > Hypoxylaceae > Hypoxylon > Hypoxylon lenormandii. Next base: position 6,433 of record JAOWAP010001043.1, read on the forward strand.
CGTTTCGGTGGTGGGCTTTTGCGGTCCACGGCTGTTCGCACCACTTCCAAAAGCCCGGAGCCGCCTTGATGAGCATCGGGTAGTCCCATTGGCTTCGTTGGTTGACGAAAGGGACCGCGAAGAGACAGTCGTCCTCCTACTCATACTGTCAGAAAGCCGGATGCTAGAAGCGTGGTCGAGCACAACTTGGGTATGACTTACACTTGGTCTGCAAACACCGCCGCATGCTACGCAGACGACCACGCGGTCAAGGATAGCACGGTCTTGAGCAGCTTGGCGGAGAGAGGCAGTGGCCTGTGCCCCGTTTCCATTCAGAATGTTCGACAACGCGCTGAGGAGACCGGAATGGCTGCCCGACAGTACGTCCTGTTGACCAGATCCGCCAGCCAAAAACGGGGCGTAGGCAGCGTTAGAGCTGGAAAAGGCTCCATTGGAATTATTAGAAGCCATGGCTCTGGATTGTTTGCTTAGGAGGGCTGGTTGGCGAAGCGGATGGGAAATCAATCTGCTAGTTTAGATTGGGATATGGTGATTTTGTTTCCGGTTGTGGCGCAAAATAACTACGGGCTACCACCACGAAACTATTGAAGAAGAAGAATCAAGCCGTGATAGGCGACAGAGATCAAATTTGGGATCTGGGGGTAGAGATGGGGGTGATGATGAGAATAAGGGTGAAGTCAGAGACGAGGAGTGGGAAGAGTTGGGAAATGGAAGGTTTTGCTTTAAGATGGGAAGGATGGTAAAATTTAAATAGCCCAGCAACAATAAAAAAGTTGTGACGCTCAAATATACGTTGGCAATTGCATTTGTGGAAAGTACGTGAAGTCGCTATGCCGTGTTAACGTGCCTTCGCATCGTCAGTCGTGTCGTCGCACGGAGAGCAAACTTCTTTTAGTGGAGAAGCAAGAACAAAAGGAAAGAACAACGCGTGAATAGGGCTATGCCCCTAGTCAGTTGCAAGAGTGTGGGCTAGGAATAGAATCTATCTGTAGGACAGAGCACCTTAGGTATCTATCTATACCTAGGTATCTATCTATATAGGTTTCTGGGCCTCTCATACTTGTGATCAGGTATATAATGCTTCCTACGTGAGATCTGTCCTGGATACGTTTACCTATATACCCTAATGTAGGTGCTTATATAGCCTTTGATCACTGGTATCGAGTGACTAATAACAGACCCCCTATTTACATGTGATGAATGGCGGACGTCAGATACCGGCACATATTGTCTTTTCACTACCTGTACAAGGAACCGTGAATGATAAGGCACTGAAGACTGAAGCATCATTAATATGTGTTTACAATAGAACTGTAAAGGAGAAGGTAACGATGGATCCCTAAGAAAGGACAGATAAGGAGCTAGCCCCCCTGAGTAGTAAATCAGTCAGTCGGTCATCAATTAACTTGGAAGCATATTGGAGAACACGAGCAGTAATAAATCAATAAACAACTATGATTCTTGATCATAGAAAGGATTCTTCAAACTTCAGACTTTGGGGTATCTAAAATACAGGCCATGGTGAAGCTTAATGGACTTGAGCCAGGGTACGAGTTCCAGGCAAGGCATTTGGAGCCGTCACTCTTTCATTCAATAACAAGTAGAAAGCCAGCACCAAACATATACTCCAGAACCACCGTCAGCCAACTCATACGCCATCAGAGAACTCAAGTAATTTCAGCCCCTCTCGTCGGGAGAGCCATGGTAATGAATGCCCACCCCCTACTCGCTCTGTATAACACTTTCTATATGTCGAATAATCCCTAGCGAGGCCATTTAATTCAGTCTCGGGCTCTTCCTCCTAGCGATGCTCTGCGAAAACACTTCTCTGCCGCCACCGGGTATCATTGATGAGAGAGGTGGCATGTTCTCTCGCCCTTCCGCGCTCGACGACTTCTTGCTCGCCTTTGATGATCGTGTCGTCCTACTCTTCTTCAATAGCGGCATCGTGAAGTCTCCTTCTGCATTCGAAGCTGCATCCATCATGCCCGGACCAATGCTGGTGCTGAACCCGTGGATCGTGGTGTTAGTACGGGGATCCAAATTGAGTGTATTGGTTGCGTTTAGGTTGGGGTGTAGCTCGCGCAGACTCATCGACAGCGGGTTATGCTCGCGATCCGAAAGCGGGAATGTTTGTTCAGAGGCGTAAGGCCGAGACGGTGACCGGTTCACTGACAGAGTCGGATCCGTGTCGGAAAACACCTTAGATTTGCTCGGCGACGGCTCACTATTCAACCTTTTAAGAAGTGCTTCGTGTGAGTCCGTCTGTGGGAGTTCCGTTGGGTAATAATAAACAATCTTCTGTGGGGTGTCTCCAGTCGACTGGTATTCTTGCAGGGCTGTGCTGTTTATGTCCTCGCGAAGTTCCGAAAGAGGTTGGCAGAGGTCTTCCGATAGGGGCTCCAGAGAGTCTTGGGCATTGGCAATGTCGCTGTCCATTTCAGAGCTTAGATTCTGAACTCTAGAACATGTCGTCTTAAAGTGGTCTGCAATGTTCGCATACGAATCCTCAACTGTATTGGATAAGCTCGTCATCGAGCTTGAGTGCTGGTCATGATGCTGGGCGTTTTGCGAACGAGCACGGGCGACAAAGTCGTCTAGGGATGTCATCTGCTGATGAAGGTCCCTCATCTGTTCGTCAACGACCCGCACTGTTTCGGCGTGTACTGATTTAGTTGTGTCTTGAATCGAGGTGCTATGCTTATTCGCAGTCTGTTGTCTCATTAGTATCGTTTTAATCGATGACTGAATAGGGTATCTTACAGTCCAGTCATCCTTTAACTTAGTCTTCAACGTCTCCCGAGAGCCCGCTACTTCGTCAAGAAGTCGAGACTCTTTTTCGTTCCAACTATCCATTCCTTGGGAATACTGCACCATGCTGCCTTCTAAGGTGGTACCGTTCTCCCGTACGCTATGTTGAATGGAAGCTGCCTTGCTGGCCAAACGCGACTCCTGGAGCTCGGCTTGAGTATTGATCAGGGTGGTGATTTGGGCCAAGAGATCTGCTCTCTCTTTTGCTGCTTGCTGTCGTTCCTCATTAACGGCTTCTTCTAACTGGGTTGAAATAGATGTGTTTGTTTGGACGACGGTCTTGCTCGCCTGCTCCAACTGTTCCCGGAGACTATCCGATTCCTTCTTCTGAGATGTGATGTGACTTAACAACTCATCGAAGATAGATTTGAAATCTTTACCAAGCGAAGAGTACGACGTGTATAGCTGATTGTGGAAAGTTCCTAATTCGCTGAGAACATCCTGAGATATCCTCTCAGCCGCAGACGCGATGGCTTGGAGACTCTCGCCAACTCTTTCCTTAATGTGGTCTCTAACCACCTTGATCTCCTCAAGAACCTCATCCATCTCGTCCTTCGACTTCTGCTTTTGTTCCACAAGTCCTCTCTTAGATTGGGCGAAGAGCTCTAGGTTCTGGTCGAGGAACGACTGAGTGGATGAGAGCTTCTGCAATTCTCGCTGTACGAAAGAATGCATCCGCTCCGAAATAATCGATATGTGCTGTTGTTGCTCATCCCGCAATTCCTCCACGCGTCCCTCGATGAGTGTAGTCACGTCCGATACCTGATCTTGGGCCGCTCTCCAAGTGGACCGGTTCAACGACTGCAGATCGGATTTTCTTTTGTTCTTGGCATGGAGGCCGCTCACGTCCTTGACGGTCTTTCGAATTGTGCTGATGAGTTCTCCGCCGATTGTCTGCATCTGCTCTTCCGTCTTTTGGTGTGCTCTGCGTAGGTGGGTTTCTTCGGCAAGAGTCTTGCGAGTTGCCTCGAGCACTAGTTCAGTCTGGTCAAGAACACCCTGGGTTTCGTCGAGTTGCGCCTTAGTAGCGTCGTGGTCCTTCTTTAAACCCATGAAACTCGTGGTCAAGGAGAAGAGCTCCTGTACCTTATTCCGTAGGTTAGATTCCAAAGTCTCGATCTTGGCAGCCTGTTCCTCGTTCTGAATTCGGCGGGATTCGCTCTCTACCGTCATTTCTTCATAGCTCTCGTTCGACAAGTAAACGCCATTTCGCTGTCGGGTAGCGATCAACTCCCGTTTGAGGTGCTCGATCTCGTTGGTAAACTCTCTTAGTAAGGTCTTCTTGTTGATCAATTGGTTGATCTGAGGTTTGTTTCGGATGTTTTTGGCCCTAAACGCGTAGTCGAGTGTCGATATCGTCTCTTCTAAGTTGCTCTTGGCCGGTGAGATCGTGGCGATGATGCAGGTTTTTGTGCGACCGCCAAGGGAGTCTTGCAGTAGTCTGGTCAATTTGGACTCTCGGTATGGGATATGGGAACTGCGGTCGACCAGCGCATTGATAACTCGTCCCAGGGTAAGTAAGCTTTTGTTGATGAGCCCAGCTTCTGCTGCTCTCTTGTTCTCGGCCCCGGATCGCTGAATATTCTCACTACCAGCAAGGTCCACTAGGTTCAACTTTCCGGCGCTGACATAATCCTCGCCATCCTCCCCCGTTCTCTTGACACAGGCTGTGATGGTAAATACCGTGTGGCTTCGACTACTGAGATCGTTACACTTGGTTGCGGCTACCTGTCGCTTCAGACTACCATCTTGCAAGAGCTTGATACCCTCTGCGGCGTTCTTGATATGAGATTCTTCCATGCCTTGGACGACCGTTGTCGCGTGGCCTTTGCGGGACGTGTCATCGAAAATCTTTAGTTTAGCATTCTCTTCAGGAGAGATCAAGTCTCGAAGTTCCTCATTATACAGCTCAATGAAGGAGCACTTGACAAAGCTTTCGGTGTCGTCCATGTCCAACTTGTTGAAAAGATTGTGTAATACTCGAGGGATAATTCCAGCGGCATCGGAGAGGATGCCTAGCGTATCATTCATATCTCCCGACATAGTGTATGTCTTACCAGTACCAGTCTGGCCGTAGGCAAATATAGTACAATTGTATCCGCCGAGCATCTGATACATGGTTAGCTAGCTACTTGTCTTAATTGATCAGTTGTCTGACATACCTCCTCTAATATGGGCTTGACGACATCATCGTAGAGCATACTCTGGTCAGCAGCTTGAGAGAAGACGCGATCAAAGTTATAGGTCTTATTGCTCAGTGCACTTGGACCCATCGACAGTTCCACTAGCTTGCCCTTGACACCTTCAGTCTGGACAACAACAGCACTGTTTTCTCGAACCTCTCGTTCATTACGTCCTCGACATCTGACAACAACATTGATATTGGTCTCCTCGCCAGCATCTAGCTCGTAATCACGATCCTTGCGCTTGGTTCCCGTGGTGGTGACGGACGATATGGATCCGGCTGGCGACGGCGCTGCGGTTCGGTCGATCCTCGAGGCAATGGTACTACGTTGATGATGGGTTGGATTTCGGAGTGACGATGTTCTATTTGGGGGTGCTCGAAGACCGGAGCGGCCAGCAGCACCAGTGCGAGCAGTGGCAGCCGCTGAAGGCCTTTCACTCCTATAGGAGCGGCCCTGCATGGCTGATTGATGCGATTCGATGGAGAGGGATATTGAAAATTGCTATTATAGCTGATAGATAGCGTTGTGCTGTTTTGACGCGAAGCGCGATAGGAGACAAAGAGACAAAAAGACAAAACCGGATCACTGCTTAGAACTACGAATTAATTCTTTAGCAAGGGAGCGCGGCGTCTGCATTGATATGACGAGGGGCGGAAATGTGAAATGCGGGATGTGTAAGGATTGCGCTGGTTGCTTGTTGCACATGCATGGAACAAGACGCGACAGGTTATAGGGATGCACCTAAGGAGAGAGAGCCCCGCTAAAAGTGTCAATAGAAGGTGTTCTTCCGTCGTCCCGGCAACGGCCCACCTGCGAGCTGATAAGATAAGAACATCTGTGTACGTACCATCCTGATAGTTCCGGAGTGTTTACATAATGGTTCTGGCGGGGTACTAACATTCGATAAGCTTCGCATGTGCTACTGCTTGCGTACCTGACCTCGCTATCAAATGACGTCTCGGGGCGCATCTGACACCTCCAAAGTTCTAGTCTTTCTTCGCGCGTCTGGGCCATTTGAGCCAGGTGGCTTGACCCAAGGCAAACTCAACTTAATCATCATCATCATCGCTTCTTCTTATTTCTCATTCTTACTCTTTTTCTTACTATTTTCCTATCTATATGTACAGGCCTCCGACTACTCTGTTATTACTCTTCATGGATTCGACCGGTGCTGGCTGATCTGCTTGACTCCTGGGAGCCTAGCATTTGATGCTGTATCTTTGTTGCGACGAATACCACTATATTCCATTTCAATATGTCTCTCTTTACTGCAGCCCTCCATCCGAATGTCGGATTAGGCTTCCTCGGTAAGCAGGATGCCAGTGTTATTTCTCTGTCGCCAGTTGCTAATGATTCTCTCTTCAGTTCTCGGGGCCTCGCTCCATGATATTCTGACTCGATTGAAGGCCGAACCTCAGCGTTTCCCGAAGCTGGACCTCGCTTATTCCCAAACCGACCCTGTCACAAAACCCATCATGCTTACCCTTCCTGCGAATGGCTTACGACTGCGCTTTGATGGCCCCGAGCAGCGACTCCGCCTCGTTGAAGTCGTTGACTTTACCAAGAACCGCATCACTTACCAAGAGAAAGATATCGCTAGGCCCGCAAATTCTCAAGGAGTAGCAGGTTCCCTCGCGTTCGGTGGAAGTGCTGTGACAGGTCCAGCATTCAAGAACGTCTACCACCGCCTATTCGGTCCGACATACGCCGGAGAATATATACCCCCCAAAGACGAGAAGGTTACTTCTGTGGGGACGTACGTTTTATCCTATCCCGGCGTAGCATTCAGCTTCCCTCTGCCGAAGTCGGCATATTCGCCGGAGAAGGACGTGGTATCTTTGCTCTCTTCGCCCGCTAGTCAGGTGGCCAGCTCCGTCGCCGTGTTCAGTGGAAAGTCTTGGGCTCACGCTCGGGAGACACTTTGGACCGAGGTTCTTCCTAGCGTCAAGTCGGCGTTTCTGTTCAATAAGAGTAAGGAAGTCGTTCCTGATGAAATATCACTCATCAAAATCCATGGTGGTGGTAGGATCCAGCTGTTCAAGAAGTGGACAAACTTGTCGATATGGATCAATCTTGGAGAGACGACGCCTCAAGAACTGGTGTCAGAACTGGGTCCACCCGACGCTATATATCGGAAGAATGACCAGAGGATGTATATTCACAAAACGCGTACGGCGAGTCACAGCCGGTCGAGGTCGAACGGTGGTGATTACAGGCGACCGGACGACCTAACTGATACGGACCAATCTTCGGCACTTACCGGTTCAGAGGATTCCGAGGACGAAGCCATCGAGGATGATTTCGCAGGTAACATGTCGGGTGAATGCTTCTATAACTACTTCTATTTGGGATTCGATATCCTCGTCTCACCACCCCAGCCAGTCTCGCGGACACCGCCATCCCAAGCAGCCGCGCTAAATGGAAAAGAGGTTCCCGGAGCTAATCCGTTCAAGAGCGGTACGGCTGATCGGTTGGTGGCTACGAAGATGGTCTTGCACGCGAATGTGCCTGGGTCCTATCCATTCAATCGACACCGCCGTTGCCGCTGGGAGATTCAGTATCTCGCAATCAACAACCCGGATGACGTTATAGACTCTGAGGCCCCTTTTGGTGAGATTGAGGAGCGGCTGAGGGAGGAGTGGAAGAGCACCTACCACTCTGCCGACGACGCCAAGAAACCTCAACGTGGGATGGTGTTAAACAGGGGTTGGGGAGATAGCCCCGGAAGCAGCTGTGAATTCCTCGGTGGTTGGGAAGATAGTAGTGGAGGAGTGGCCGCGAAGAAATTCGACGGGAGTGAAGACTCTACGACTACTTTGTACGGATTTCCTGGGCTAGTCTTTGAGGTCTTGAAGAACGGGTTCGTAAGCGCAGTGACGGTATTTTAAGCCGAGGAGTGTAAAGGTCGCACTTTTGATTGTCTCGTCATTGGGCATCGGGGTATATAAGGAATCCGTAAGGAACCGAGAAGATAGCGCCACCTGGCTTCTGTTTGCATGAATTCCTGCTTGATATTAGCTGAGAGTGTCTCCCTTTGAATCTCTTCGTCCTCGTGACTTTGATTTCCTGTACCCGAATCTGCAACCCGCTATGGTGGAGAGCGCTCCCACAGAATGGGAAATAGCTTCATACATACCTAATATATGTAGGTATACCGGACACATCCCCAGGAGTTGGAATAACAGTACCTATTAGATGCGCATCTCGAACAATAGCCATATTCAATTATGTAAGGTTGTGAGACGTCAATTGCTTGGGGCTAATAGGAGTTGGGTATGTCAATTGCAAATTTTCGACGTCCAAGGCTAGAACATTAATCAAAACTGAGGGAGTGCTGATCTTTTTGCATTTCTATCTTGATTCCCTAGATTCCGATTTCTATCGCCGCTAGCTGGCGCCGGGAGATTCCCGATATGGACCCACTTCTCTCCGGCGGTCCTCCGTGATTTTCGGACCTCATATCACGGCCCCACATAGAGAGCAAGACGACATTCGTTGAATCAAATGCACAGGGAATAGAAACTTTTACAGCTTCCGTATTTGTTAACGTATGATAGGGCTTTCAGTTAAGCAACTAGGAATTATTCTTTTGGAATCTGAAATTCGTGTATTGACAATCCGGACAGTCTTTATTTAAAGCCCGACTTTGATGGCGTGGGGTCTATCTTACTACAAAACAACGTAACAGCCTGTATCCAAGTTTGTTTAGGCACATTTGAAAAAGTTAACTACCTTGGTGACTCTTGATGCGAGTCATAGGAGACTTTACGATTATCTTCCTCTTTTAACGGTAACAAGCTGGAGGGTTGCTTATTAGTTGGTCTGCAGCATTGAATCATATACTATATAAAGTTCGTGTACTACTATTTTACATTTTATTAGCAGTACAAATCATAGAATCAACGAAGTGTAGACATTTATTTCAGACCCGGAAAGTCTTTTTGTGTTTCCCATTGCTTATTGAATTCAGGTATCATAACAGAATGACTTGCCTCAAGGCAATACCTAAGCCTCAAGGTAGCAATCAATCATTGTTGATAAGGTTGCTGATGTATCATAAAAGCTTATCTCCAGCTTATCTCTAGCTTGAGATAGAGCTGCTGATACCAGCAATGATCCTACATAGTTGAGGGAGTGATATCAGAGTAGGTACTAGTAATTACACCTTCTAGGTACTTGCCTTCTCTATGTTGGTACCTGAGGTAAAATTACATTTGTGGCCTCTCATTCGCGAAAGTCTACCGAGATCGGAGATAGATAGGTCGTGGAGTTCTCCGTAAGTCCTATTATCTTCCCTAATAATGGCAACTGCGACTACGCGTATCTTCCGCGGTTGCTATTTTTGCCCATATCTTGTTGCCCCTTTGCAAATGATAAGCCAAATCCTCTAAAGTTCGCGACTTCCCTGGAAGATCCCGAAAATCTACCTGCCTGATTTTTGCCTGATATTTTTATTATAAAACACCGCGTCCCAGATGCTCTGTGTTACAAACCTGCACCACATTCACAACCACCTTCGCGACTTGGTATCCTCTTCACCACGAAATCGATACCTCGTTTTCTTACTTCTACACACACCCTTCTCTCTACCATCTGTTGCCTTTGCTTAGGCTTATCTGTGATTCTACTTCAGTAACACTAAACGCTAAGAGGCAAAGCAAGCCAGCACAATGGTCTCTACGCGCAGAGTTAAGTCTGAAAGTGTCGACTACGCTGGACACCCTCTCGACGAATTCTTCGGCGAGGAGGATGGTGATGATAACAAGATTGCCATTGCAAAGGACACGCCCGAAAAGCCGGCCCAAAGTGATGCGATATTCACCACTCCCACCCGTTCTTCGCCTTCGGGACCTCAAGGCGGCGCGATGAGCCAGGTAAATGCTTTTCATTTAACTCATATTTAACATGTTCTTGGATATATTTCCGGGTACACGCGGCCATCCAACATTGAGCGAATACTGATTTGAGATGCGATAGATCTCTACCGATCAATCCAGCCAGGCCCCCTCAACGCCGTCTCGCTTGGCTCAGACCCCTCAACGCGGCTCCAGCGTGAAGAACCGCTTTTACGACGAAAGCGACTGGGGAACTCCTGAAACACCCTTCAAGTTCAAGAAACCTAGGGTGGGAAGTTACCTTAGTCAGAGTAGCGCCCCGGCTTTTCAGCTTCCCGGACCTAACCAGCTCGCAGCTGGACCTAACCAGTTCTCAACTGGACCTAACCAGTTCGCAGCTGGACCTAGAGGAAGCAGTGGACTTTCTTACAACTATCCCGCTCCTCGAATGACCAGAGGTGTTCCGCATAATCCAAGCGACCTCACTTACTACAGTCTGCACCCGCTTCAGCAGCAATTCCACAACGTTGAACAGGTCGCCCACGCGGAATACCTAGCCCGAACGGGATTGAAGGAATGCCTGTTCATGATCAACAACCAGGAGCTCATCAACATCGATGATAACTTCAGAGCCCACAGCTACGCGGTGAAAAAGGTCATCAATGAAATTGAAGGGTGGTACCGTCGCGACAACACCCCCTTCAACATCAGTTCGATGCAAATCGTTGACGTGCTTGATGACTTGGGCAAACGCAAGAAGGCAAAAGGAATCCCGCTTCCTCGTATTGACTGGAGTACGTGATATTTGTGTTACAGTTACAGAATAAACTAAAACTAACCGATTGTATAGATAATCTTGGACGTAGGACAACTTAAGATGGCATTCTTAAGCTCACTTCTCGGCAACGTCTCTCCCGGTAATTCTCTACTTGGTCCAACTGTACGCACATTGGCCGCCCTGTTTGATGCTGGGCGGTTGGTTTGAGACCGACTTGTGCTAGGAACACTATCCTGGTGGTCTCGGATTTTTCTTTCTTTCTTCTTCACGATGCAGATAGCTTGTTACACCTGAGAAGGCGGTCAGAATTCGTTTCTACCGTACTCATTCCAAAGTCACGCATATGTGCTTTGCGACAGTCATATTTGCTCGGTTTGTAACGATAGGCTTTGCTACAGAGTCACTAGGACTCCAAACATCCTACTCGCAATGAGAGTATCGGATCTGATAAATTTCATTTCGCAATACGAGACTCACTTCTTCATGTTTGTGAGGATTACATACCTATGTGACTATGTCTCTGGGTCGTCTGGTTACACTTCCGTCCGTAAGCTATTGATCATCCCGTAAAGTATATAAACCATACTCCAGCTCATTGACTCATTCATTTACCTTACACATAATATATAGCGCATAGTAAAAACATTTTCGTGTGCCAAACAGAAGCCATTTAATTATATGATTATGCATCTATCGAGGTACTCGTGTAATGAATAGTTGTACTTATCAGAGTAACAAAGTCATACTCGCATTCACACGCAAAGGAAAAAAAAGGGGCAATACCCAAACAACTGGGCGGTGAAAGGGATTAGGAGGGTGGATTTAAGACGTGATAGACACATATTTCATCAATGGATGTAAGGGCGAACGTGAATATTCATTAATTTGTTGCAGAACAGCTGAAAAACATTACCACACCACAGACCACGATGCAACCCTAGGGCCTAGTTTCTTACCTCAGGTACCAAGGTAGCTTTCCCATTTTTATTTAAGTGCCCACTCGTCGTGCTGACGGTCCATCTTCCGTTCACATCCAGAGTCAAAATTTTACATATGTGCACTGCATAGTCTTTTACGTACCCTGAAGAAAAGTAATGGCCGTTAAGGCCGCCATTGTAAGTAATACTTTAGATACCTACATCGTGACATGTTCAGGCTGCTAACTTCGTTCAGTTCGCCGTCCTCTTGGCGGCGTTTCTGCCAATCCTTTACGACGCTTCTCAGATTGTGCCGGTCCTATGGAAGAACGCGCCTGGACGGCTGGCGGCCATCAACACGTTTAAATCATACGAGCTCAAATTCGCCGATAAGGCTCGTAGCTGCGAAGATGGACTGGTAATCGAGTCCAAGGGCATTGCCATCCTCAGCTGCGATCCTGGCCGTGAGAAGTGGAATACTGTCATGGTAAGTATTGGCATTCAGGCCAGTTCCTTCTGTTCTTAGAACATATCTATCCCCAACACTCATTCTTCATATGGCACAATCGCAACTTATTGTGTCTCCATTTTCTGATCATGGCTACCTTCTAGGGTGTTTCCTTGCCGGGACCCATCTCTAGCGCTGAGATCTACGCCTACGACTACAAGGACAGCAACGCGCCGGATTCGGACTCCCTGAAGCGATTTGAGATTCTAGGCTATGAACCTGGCTCAGATCTGCACACCCTGGGCATGGAGTACGACGAGGAGACGTCCACCCTCTTCGTCGCCAACCACCGCAGCGACGGCTCAGCTATCGAGATGTTCAAGCTCGACTTCGCCGCGCTCACTGCTCAGCACTTGCGAACCATCCGGCACCCGCTTCTCCACGCCCCCAACTCGCTTGCCCTCGTCAACGACCACGAGCTCTTGGTCACCAATGACCACCACTTCCTCGCGTTGGAGACCCCCGTCCTGGCCAAAATGGAGACCTATCTCAACCTTCCCCTCGGCACCGTCGTTCACGTGGATATCTCGCCCATCCTGAAGGATCCTACCAGCGCTGTCAATGCCAAGGTAGCCGCCCGTATCTCCTTTCCGAACGGGATCGAGATCCTAAATGCCACAACCGTGGCCGTGGCCTCCACAGTCAAGCGGTCAGTCTACCTGTACGAGCTCGTCCGTCCGGGTCTAGGCGGAGTCGACGATAACGACACAGGATCTTCTTCTTCCTCTCCCTCTTCTTCTTCGTCTTCTTCTTCGTCGTCATCATCCGCCTCCTCGTCCCCAACCCTGCGCTACGCCTCCGCGATCAAGTTCCCCTTCATGGTCGACAACATCCAGGCCTCGAGCGACGGGGCC
>JAOWAP010001097.1:0-19211 GCA_028565235.1 Hypoxylon lenormandii
GAGCTCGCCGCCGCCGCTGCTGCTGCTGCGGCGCTGCGCTGGTGAACTGGGAAATGAGTGGTTAGTCAGTCAGGATCTCCCACGTGCTCCGAGAGGGGGGAAGCTTCACATGCTTTGAAAGGGGCAGGGGTATATGTGTATGTGTATGGGTATGGGTATGTGAATATGGGTATGGGTATGTGAGTATGGGTACGGGTGTGTGCTCGTCTGTGTATGTGAGTATATGTGAGTGTATATGTGAGTGTGCATGTATAGTATGTATGTGATACGTACTCTGCATTCGCGTCTTGACAATGTCGAGTGGATGAACGACAAGTGTGGCTATGGACCCGGCGGTAAGACCCGCGATGGTCTCGACGGAAGCGGGAGATAGGCCCGCATGGTTCTGTGTCATGGTCTCATGGAGATGATTCGGAATATAGCCAATCACCTGGGCTTGTCATGATATAATTTGGGTGTACATCCTTGAGGGGGGTTGTCTAGTTGGCAGATATTATTTGCTTGGTATGTTGATTGTGAGCTCTGAGCTGAGCTGAGCTTATCTTAGCTTAGTTTACCTGTAGGTAGGTAGCTTAATTAATTTGACACTTTAATTTAGATAAGTAATAGGTAAATATGACATACATAAGACTGACCACTGACCTCATACCTAACTCATACATTCTATCATGTAGGTAGAGTCATCAAAAGTCCAAAAGTCCAAAAAGTTCAAAAGTTCAGTTCCACCTGGGCAGCTTCGCAGTTCGGGCCGAAAATAACCGAGCCATGTAGTCAATTTAGATGAATATTCTCTAAAAGGAACTCTAACACAACACGCATACTTGCAATTCAGGGGGCTGAAGTTCTCGACAAGTTCTCCGTCACCAAGTACAGCCAAGCTACCCAGGTTCTGCATTTTGCATCTCCGCGCACGATTTGGGCGAACAAGCTATACCCTGGTCAACCCGCGGTCTAGAAAGCACATGCAGCAATGTCCACGATACAAGTAACGGAAAAGTCTCCGGAGGCTGTCGAAATACCCAAGCCCGAGTTGTCCATTGTGGTAGAGTTCACGTATGTGCCTCCTCCCCTCTCCCCTCTCCCCCCCGTCACGTCTCATCTCGCCTCGCGTCTCGTTTCCCGTCCCCAGTTTCTCCCAACCCCCGGTCCAACCCCCCCTTGTCCCCCCTTGTCCGATCTTGGGCACCAAGCCTAGATTCACCCATAACGAGCCTCAGTTTTGTGTCGGTTCCTGACAATGGTCTAGAGGCGGCCTTGAGATGCTATTTTCGGATCAGCGGCGCCATCCACTGTCCATTCCGGTTACCAACAAGGAAGGCAACCCGCTAACCATTGCTGATCTGATCGAGCATCTCTGCAATCATACCATGAAGGACACCCGAAAGGAACTCTTTGTCCTCGACGATCACCTGTAAGTTTCCTCTTCCTTCCTACCCACCCTCCTCCCTCCGCCCTCTCAGGCCATCTCAGGCCCTCTCAGGCCCTATTCTCCCCGATCGTATCAACCTGTCTACCCGCCCCTGCCACATCGTCCGGGGAAAGTCGCGTACTATGCATACCATTCCCATCCACGTGCATAGTAAGCGGGCTAATCAACTGCTATGATACAGCCGGCCTGGTATCCTGGTCCTAATCAACGACGCGGACTGGGAGCTAGAAGGCGAAGAGGCTTATGAGATCCAAGCGGGGGACAACATCCTATTCGTCTCTACACTACACGGCGGGTAAGGCCGTCCTTCTCCTTGCTAGAGACGTACATTGCACCATTACACCGCTATTCAGCAAGCGAAAGGCCGGCCGCCGTTGCATTCGTCATGGCTGCATCGCTTCCCCCCCAAAGAGACAACCCAGCGAGAAGAAGTTCAGCCTCGGAAGGGGGGTGGAAACCCAGCTCAACCAGCACGGACTACCTCGAAAGACCTACGACTTAGCTTCTCAACGATTGCCTCACTTCCCTACCCCGCCTTTCATGCATGTGAAACATTGTTAATCACTTCCGGTCGGGTCGTTTCCCGCCGCGATGTGAATGGCATGGCAATGGGCGGTTAATTCGGCTGACCTGTCAGGTTTCCTGCATGCCGCCCACGATCGGTGCCATCGTAGAAACCCGGAGCCCTGGCCTGTGGTTGTAACAATCCCAGATCTATCATTTATCTAAAAGCCCCCCGAGCGTTCGTCTCAACTTGCGTTGATCTTCCGTCATTCCGGGACGTACATATAAGTTGGTAACCCCGTCTATATCTATCTAAAAGTCACGGTAGAAAAGGGCCGGGGCCTGTCTCGGTATCGTGACAGCGCAAAAGGCGTTATCCGCGTCCAGCTCAGAGAAACCCTGGTCGGCGGTGGGGGTTGTGAGGGTGGCGAGGCTCTCAAGGAAACCGGTGAAGATCGATAAGTCCAAGATCGTCTCTTCGCGCATCTGCAGCAGGGCATATCCCAAATGAGCTATCTGCAGCGCAAACGGGCAAGGGGGCCCAAGCTGATAGGAGACATTTATCACGGAAGACAGGTGCAAGTCACTTAATACGATGCTGAAATTCACCACAGCTTGTCGAATTAACCAGATTGATAGGAAGGGGGATGCCATTAATCCACACCACAATGACATCTTAGCCTCGGAAAGCCATAGTTTTGGCCACTAGGAACGGCTCCCCCCCATCTTTCTGGCTGCCTGGTCTGCCTGGTATGCCTGGTCTACCTGGTCTATCTCGTCTACCTTGTCTACCTGGTAGTGAGGCATTTGTCGACTCCGGGGGTGGACCGTCGCCGCTTCGCGGACCGCCTCGGTTAGGGAAGACATCGTGAAGAAAAGATACAGCACATCCCCGTTTGGCCTCGTGGCAAAAAGAAAAGTGAGGCACCGTACTATACTAGGTGCCCGGCATATCTGGGCTTGCAGTCGAGTCAATCAAAGTCGCTGGAATATGCTCCCGGCCACAAAGGACCAAGACAACATTAGTAAAGGTGAGGCACAGGCTTCCTATTAGGATATAGAACAAATGCAGGCCGCTACCGCCACAGACCTTGCCGTTTTGACACATTTCTGTCATTTACAAACAACGTGTGTATGCGAGATAAGCCCTATTTCTGTCATGTTTGCAGCAATACTGCAATGTGCCGCCGAAAGAGAGAAGGGGGAAAAAGGGTCTATTATGTTGTGAGAATTATAGTACCACTTGACCTTTTTTCTTTCTTCTTCTCTTCTCTTTCTCTTTCTTTTTTTCCACAACCACCCCGGACACACAAACATTGTTACACAAACCCATTTTTGTTTACATGCAGACAAGTGAATAGGGTAAGTAATAGAGTAAGTTAATAATTACTGTTGACTAATAAACTCCGCCTTCTCCGTGCCCGTACCCGTACCCGTTTGCAGCCCAGCCGAAAGGGTCTAGTAACCCTTGATGCAAAAATCTGGTATCTCCTCCTCATGACAGCGTGTGTATGTGTGTATATAATACATGATGCGATTTTTTTTCCAACCCAGGTCCTTGGGTATTCGATGCGCCCCGATTGGTAAAAGCAAAATTAGCAGCCGCCTACACCGCCGATGCGTGTTTGTGTTGTTGTTGTCCTTGTTGTTGTCATTGTTGTGTCCACCAGATCATGCATCCGTATTTCCATGCCGCTCCGCTCCCATTCCCACACCCCTACCTAGCGTTACGTGTCCCAGGTTGCGTAGTTGCGTAGTAGCAGATGTAGATAACCGAACCGAGATCAAGTGCAACCCTTTTTACCCTCTTTCTCCCCTCCCAATGAAACCCGAGAGAACCGTATGGTAACGTAACCCTCGTCGGGGTGCAAAACTACATCCGAGTCAAGTAAAAGAGGAACAAGGAAATAATAATAAGAGAGAAATAAGACACCGCACATGTTATTTTTTTTCTTCTTTTGCTTAGAAAGAAAAATCATCAGGAGAGGATCGTACGAGAAAAGAGAGGAGCAAAAAAAAAAAGACAAGGTCAAACATTCTCGAGGTTTCTTTTATGTGTTCTCAGACTGTCCACCCCACGGATTCCATTCCCCGTTATCTTTAGTGAAGCGGGAAACCGGTGAGAAAACTGACTGCCGTTCGCTTCCACAGCGCGGAACGCTCAGTTTCTCTGATAACGGGGATCATAGATCAGGTAGGACGTGCTGGAAAATATTATGCAACCAATTTTGTAACGTGTAGTGTTTTTCTTGTTTTCGGTCGTACTGTTGGTCCGATTTGTTTGTTTGTTTTGTTCGAAAAATAGGCCTCCCATGATATTAATGATGCTTTGGTATCTTGAATTTCAGCGGCACCACCCAGTTGATTTGTTTTGATTTCGATGTGTTTGTATATGCATGTGGAGGATGAGTTTGCATTGTCATGCTTCTCCGATCTGTCGCCCGCGAAGCTTTATTATGTATGTCCTATATGTGGTGGTTGCTATGGTGGTCGTTATGGTCATAATTTGTAGGTTGTGGTGTTGAAAGGTACGAATCCTAATAGAGTCGATGCTGGGGAAGCATGGTACGGCCGTGGTCTTCCTCGTAAATAGTCACCGGGCTGCTGGAAGCGGTGGCGGTAGTATCGCTAGAAGTAACACTCGCTTGGTCCATATCGTACATGCCGTATGGAATATGTTGGGGCCCGTTTCGGGGCATTCCATAGTTTCCGAGCTCGTCATGGCACGGGAGCCCGTGTTGTGTAGGGAGTCGGGGATGCGAGTACATGTGGTGTTGTTGTTGAACCAGCGGGGGCTGGGCAGAATAATGATGTGCCACACTCGGCGTAGCTGAGCTTCTATGCTTGGCGGCGTCTCTTCGGTCCTTGCCCCTGCCTTTGATGCCCTTGTTGCTGTTCTTGTAGAGCTCAGCAAAGAACTTGAACAACTTTTGCTCTTCTTCCGAGAGCTTGGCACCCGGAGGGAGATTACTGAATCTGATCGTCAGGTCCCTAAGAGTCTCCGCGTGGAAAGTGTTGTGGTGATTCTATACAGAAGCGCTGGGTTAGCTAACGTCGAGCACGCGAGGTTGCTTCCTTGTGGCTACTACTCTACGGGGGAATATCACGAACCTTCAAGTTCCCTCGCTGGCCAAATGTTTTTTGACACCCGTCGAGATTACACGGGTAGGGCTTGACTTTGAAGTGAGTTAACCTATGAGGCTTCACGTTTCCGCGCTGGGCAAAAGTCTGTCCGCAGAGATCACACGAATACGGTCTCTCTCCCGTGTGACTACGTATATGCGTCTGTCTTCCGTGTTAGAATGGCGTGGGCAACTGGGTAGGGAAATCCGCACCTTCAGATTGCCTCTTTGGGTAAATCTTCGATCACACCCGGGTTCCGGACAAGTCTAAATGAGAATCTTGTCAGTCTCCGTACCAAAGAAATGTGGGAGAGGCTACCTACGTAAGGTTTCTCGCCCGTATGTGCCCTCATGTGAGTTTCCAACTGGGTCTTCTGATTACATCGCTTCTTGCAGCCCTTTACGTCGCAAACATAGCGCCTTTGACGATCCCTCCCAGACTGGCTACCCTTGTTGGTCGTCTCCTCCGGGCTGCAGGACTTCCTACGCAAGTTGAACTTTTCTTCGTCGACACGAGGCGGCGAAGGGTAGGCAGCTTCCCCAAAGTCAGGATCGGCTTGATTCTCATCTTTCAACTGGATCGCCTTCATCAAGATATCGACATTGGTGGTAAATTCGATTTCGTTGGCCTTGTCTTCGGCCACGTTCCGGTGGACGGTCTTGGAGGCAGCTGGAGGAGCCGGGCTGAAGGATCTTTGGGACGCAACTCGCGGTTCGTACTTGATCTGGGGTGCTGCGTCCTGCTCTACGGCGTGTGTTTGACTGTGTTCCCTCTGGTACACGGCATGTACTGGCTCGGTATCAGTTGTCGTCGGCCGTGGCGGCGGGTACTCCTCCGTATAGTGCTTGAAAGAGCTGGACAAGGTGGGAGGAGTTTGGGGCGTATATTGGGCGTATACGAAGTTGTTATCCGGTGGAAACTGCGATAGCTGGGGACTTGTCATGGGCGCAACTGTATACGCGTTCTCCATCATGAACGAAGTAGGCATGGCAGGTCGCTGGCCGGGTGCAGTGGTCGGTGGGTTGGAGTGGTACGGCATGATGACGGACGAATCCATCATCACGTACTCCCCATTTGGTTGATTGGGAATCCATCGCCCTCCCCAGCTTGAGGGCTCCGGCTCTTGAGCGGTTAGGGCCAGCTTGACGGTTGAGGACTAGTTTTGCGTATTGCAAAACCAGTCGAGTCAGACTAAATCAGGTATCCAGTGATGTTATCGAGCTCAACTCGTTCTTCTTTCGAGCCGCAATCTTAGAAATATAATTCTAGTTTCGTAGCACCCAAATCTTCTTAAGTCTTGACCGGAATGTAAAGGTAGGCCCGTTTGTCGTTAGTAGTCGAGAGAACGCATAGAAACATATAAAGCAGAGAGCCAACCCCAAGTGAATGAAAAGGTGAATGGTCCGGTTCCTTAACTACCGGTAGCAAGATTGGTCGTATAATATTAACAGACAAGACCCCTGTTTGTGAACTCGAGTTCGACTAAAGTCAAACGGCTCAGAGACTCGGGGTACTGATGTGATGTATATATCCTTGGTGAGCGGGTTCGAGTGATGTGCGCTAGGGTCCGATCTGGGGAGCCAACGGGTTGGGCACGCCCACTCGAAGATCTCGGGATGCCAAGAGAAAGAGTACGGAGAGTAGGCGGAGACGTTCAGACTTTCTCACACTGGAAGCTGAACACCTGCGTGTAAGTGGTTAAGTATCAGAGCTAGGCTGGTTGAGTACATCATCTTTTGCCTCATACGGTCATACCTATCAGAGCCCCCCACCCCGGTAGACCCTCTTCTTTTCCTAGGCTTAGAAACATACCTGGGGGGGTTTTGAACCGGGCTGGTACATGCTGTACATGGCTAATAAAGCGGAGGGACGGTCGACGGGGGAGGCCTGTCTGCATGATAGCCACAAAAGCGAGTGGCAGATCGCCGAATTTCTGCACACTAACACTAGCAAGTAACTCGACGAGACATTCACAATGCATAGAGTCGATTTGGATACGCGGTAGATATTTAGTGCCGGCCGAATCAGGGAGAACAGGGGGGCTTGCTCGCAGGACACTTGCCCGTTTTAACGCAGGGGAAGTACGCCTACGATCCGGTATGGCAAATGCTGGGACTGGCATTATTCAGTCATAGATGACCGTGCTCTCTCTCTCTTTCTGCCTGTCTGTCTATCTATGTGTGTGTGTGTATCTTTCTCTCTACTTTCCTCAAGCCCCCAGCGGGGCCGGCTGCCGTATCTTCCCTCGGCCAGCTGGAGGATAAGAATTACCAGCTAGGGGAGTACAGAGTGACAGAGTTGACGGAGTGACACGTCGCCATGCAATCAACCATATCTGTTCTCGAAAGTCGGCCAGCACATAGAGCCGGAGAGGGTTTCGTTTGGTTCATCTTCAGGCAGTGTGCCATCCACGGCTAGTGAGAGACAGGGGGGGAATTAGTGTAGGGGGGAGGGGCACTGAATGGTACTGTGACGAAGGGGGCATGTACCGTATGTGGACCGTGGACGAATGTACACGAGAAGGCGGAATCGAAAAGAGCGATGGAAATCCGAAAGAGAAGATGGGAAAATGTGAGGCCAAGGAGCAAAACAAGACCGGGACTACCCCCTGCAGCTGGAATTTTCCTGCCCGTCGGGGCAATTCCGTTAGGAATACGCCCCTTGATCTACCTAGGTAGCTCTAAGGGTGCTTTATACATGCCATTACATGCTATTACATACATCTTCCTACACATAAGTTAGTCTCTCTCTCTCTCTTCCTCACTCTCACTATTGGTATAGTAGGGCTAACACGGCCGGTTCCAGCACGATGGATAGCCCCGGTCTCCGAAGAGCCACCATCTGCAAAGGCGAAAATGACAGAATCTGTATTGATCTGGTAAGGGACAAAAAAAACTTCGCATAAGTATTTCGTCTTTATTTCCCCGACGAGTCGGGGAATCGAAATCGCGTGCGAGATCTAAGCAAGCCCAGCCCAGTTCCCAGTTGGAACTAGGTCCTAATTACGGAGTCTGTTACCGCAATGTTAGTTGAGCACAAGAGGCTCTTGGGGCGGCGAGGCCAATGCTAAGCTAAGCAGGTGAATATTATTTCCTAATTTCTCCAAGCTTGATACCTATGGCTTTTCTATTAGACCAGACCGACCAGACTACAGACTAGTGTCCACCAGGTCCCAACATTGGATGGTTGGCCTCTTGCTTGGTCTTGGTCTGAGGCGGGAGTAGCCGTAGGGAGGTTGCATCGCTTCAGCACCGGGGGTTGGCTCTGGGACCTACAGGAGGCCAAAGTAGACATGTCGATGTATTGATGCGTATAATGGAATTGATTAATGGCGTACGTAATGCGCAAGCCTTCAGGGACCGGTTCCAACTTAGAGGCGACGAGGCGTTGAGGCGTCGAGTTTAGCAGGGAGGCGGACGCGGCAATCTCCATCCAGCTGAATTAGAAGGGCAGAAGGGGAGAGAGAGCAGGGGATCGATAGAAGTTCGAGAAATCCAGAAAAAGCCACTTGCTCAGTCGCCTTGTCGCCTTGTCGCCTGGACTGTGTAGGATCTACCCCCCTTGGAAATCGATTTGCTCCAACTTGCAGGGATTGCTAGATCTTGTTGAAAATTAACCAAATCAGAGTCTTGACGGAGAACTGTTGTTAACGCTTAGTGACATGGCCCCCCCTTGGCGCACAAACGCACAACCCACACACACAGTTTCCTCCTTGTTTACTTGGTAGACTTTTTAAGATCGTAAGATCGTGAAATACATCGATGAACGATTTCTTAACAGTGAGAGTATCACTTGCTGTAGGCAACTTGGGTATTTAATTAATATCCATCCTATTTCAAATGTGATCGGTTGAGAGAAACGGTACATATTTTGTTAGCCTGTCCTATTTTCTGTTAGAGCGCATCTTAAGACGTTGATGTACCGGTAACTAGTAGGCCCAGTTCTCGAGTGGTCACTAATTCTCGACCTGACTTGAGGTAACACAAAAACCGTCGCTACTTGAGAGCTTAGTACAAGAGATATGTCGTTAAGGGGTACGAAGTAGTACGTAGTATGTTTCTTGGCATTAGAAAATATGCCATGTCTTATACTAGAGGCGGGAAAGTAATCCTCTCTTCCCCAGAGATGCGAAACGAGAGTTCATTGGCTCCCAAATAACGACGGTGCCGGCGATGGCTATCCAGTAGAATCAAAGCAATCGGTTGATCGTCTCGAAACGATGCAAAAAGCTTGACATGTTAAAACCTCCAATGTCAACTACCTACCTATGACTTTCGCAACAAGTTCGACTCAGTACCACTACCCGAGACAGCAGGACAGTACGTATGAAGAGTATTTTTTTTTCCCTTTTCGGATGACCCTCCGGGGAGGTCGAAGGGTGAGGTTCTGTGATACGACCTTATTTCCGGGGGGTGGTTAGGAGAGAGGGGAGACTCGATCGAAGTTGAATAATTCTATCATGGCAATCGCACGTATGTACCATGTAATGAGATTGCCGGGGTCCCCAGAACCGTCTATTCGAGAGCCGGGTACCGGTTGGGAGTGTCTCACAACAAGCGCCAAGATTCAATCAATTTCACGGCTGCTCCTTGGGCAGTCTGTCATCATCAGTTCGTCCTGTCAGCTTCCTTGATCCCTTATCGTCGTCTCCCCTTCACCCCCAAATACATATCATCTTGTCAGATCGTCCAGCGCCGTTTCCGTTCGAAGGATCTGTATTATGCGGCCTTCGTACCCTAGTGCTTGTATTCAGCTCAGCCGCTGTTCATTCCGCAGCACTGGTTCGATGCAAGCCACGTGGGCGATCATTGAGAATCCCCCTCAGTAGCCCTGGATACCCCAGATTCGGTCCTGTCGAGGTATAGGCGCATCCGCATCCGCATACACCACCTATTTGCAATCTTAGCAGGATAGACCACGAACTAGGCCTCCAAGTATGAAGCAGTTTCCGGACTTCGCAAGTTTTACCGATGCGCAGATTCCAGCCTACCCACGACAAGTTGGGCACCACTCGAGAAAAAAAGGTCACGATGGCTCAATCTTGTCAGATTAGGCTCGCTTGGGGTTGATGAGCTGCCTTTCCAACGTTTCAAATTCTGAACAGTATCCGACAAGGGGGGGAAGCAACACATGTGTTCTTACAAGGTACATACCTAGGAATAAGAGGAATAATATGATATATCATATTTTAAGCAGCTCACCCACAAGTCTGATGAAGCCAGTGGTAGGACCCTTGCCCAAGCCCATGCCCATGTCTTGGCTTCGGTTATTTAATAAGCATGTAGCATAAGGTAAATACGATATAGCAAAGGCTGGGGTTGGAAAGACTATTGCACTGGGGCTCATTAGATTTCGATGTTGGGTGACAGTATCGAAAAGAAGGACTCGAGATGGGAAAAAAAAGAGCCATTGAAATATCGAATTAGGTACGGAGGGATCCGCTTTTTACTCAAGGCAATTCCAATTTGGGATAAGTCAGCGGCTGTAACAGACCCTGGTATGCTCTGATATACCCTGGTAGAACAAGGGCCCTTGTATGTGGTGAATTCCCAGCTGGCTGGTAGATGGGCAGATCCCTGGTTCGAGCAGATTGATTGGCTTTTTCTAATCTTGTCAGGGGACTGGGATTAGGAAGACCCTGAACTGCGATTACATGTGTATTTAGATTGTACGTAAGGTACCTTTACCACCATATCACCTTACATACCTCCTAACTTTTACTTACTTGCATAATAGAGGTACCTATGGTATAACAACTTAATACCTACATAAGTATTTGAGACCAGGGGACGGTCCGCGAGATTAAGCCCCGGCGGAGGTATAGTAGTAGACTCGAAGGAAAAGTTTGCTCGCCGTTACGGCAGATAGTAAAGAGACTATCGGATTTAACTACCAAGGGATAAGGAAATAAGAGAAAATGCCCTTACTATGTAACCCACCCACACATGTCCCGGCAGACCGCCATCAAATTTTTGTTGAATGTCCTGCGGTGCGGTGTCCTCTTTCTCGCCGGCCTCCGTGTGGCGCGTTGCCAGCTGCAAGGTCCTTTCTTTCCGGACGCTGACATGCGTGGTACCTACGTGTTGATGATAGATAGTAGTACTATGTAGTATAATCTCTACCGTGGTCCATACTCTACTACGTAGAGTATATAGCAAGACGTACTATTATAATGTCTTATCTTATCGCAGCCGGCATTAATAAGGCGAGCTGAAACTGGGCTTGACAATACCCCGATTGGCGATAACATATCTCTAGTGGGGAGGAAATCTTACAAGCGGTCGGCACCAATGAGTATGAGTATGGCGGTGATCTTTTCGGCACTTGGTCTTATAGCTAGGCATGTACATGGCTAGTGTCTTGGACGTCGATAGTGCATGGCTGTGTTCTAGTAATGCGGAGAATATTGCGCGGCATGCCAGATCTCCGGGTCTCTGCATGTCTAGGTATCCAATAGCACTTGTACTCGTTGCTACGAAGGGCAACGATGGGAAAAAAGCCTCTTTCTCGAAATGGAATAATTCCGACGTCACGGAGACGGGAGGGATTAAATTGATTACTGATACCCATAAACCCCTATACTCTCTTCCGGGGACCCTATACCGCTAATGGGTAATACGAAGTACCTATGTTCGTTGGGATTGGACAGCGACGGAGGTTGGTAGGAAGCAAGCTGAACCTCAGACTCTGGAAAGAAAACGACCTGTTGTATTAAACATTAAGTAGTATAATATGACATAGTGGTGTGGATAATGGAAACCCATGTACATGTACCTTACAGCATACATAACCTACATACATGTAGATAAGTACCTCGGTATCTACATAGATGGGTGAGATGGGTGAGATGGGTAAGATGGACGAGATGGGTGAAGATGGGTTATCCTAAGCTGGATTCGGTAATATCAAGTCTGTGCGCAACGGCGGAGTAGGCGGCAGACTGTGGGTTCCGAGCTGTGGCAGTGTGGATATCGCGGCTATCCATTTTATTTATTTTATTTTATTTTCTGATCCGCTTTCAAAGCCTCAGCCCCTCCCAGCCAACTTCTTTAAAAGCTGACATGAATTCGATAAACAACCGTGGATCGCTATTCATTAATCTCAATTTAATATGTACGCCTCATCCTCGTTGCATGGATTCGCATCTCACATCGGCCGCAATATTCCCTTCAGGTATATTGTATCACATGATGGGAATAACCTGCTGGTAACGGCAGAGTCGGGCGGGATACGACGTTGGTACGATGAGAGAAGATGACCTCAAATCTTCGGGAACACAAGAGGTCGTGTTCTAGAAGGAATCTCCTCCGCCTCATAAATAAACAATCAATACATATGTATATACTCTCGCCTTCTTGTGCTTGTACTCGATGATATGTCATATATATATCTATATCTGGCTGTGAAAGCTGTCAACCGACTTCCTGGATCCCCAATATTATTGCCATGCATCTTTCAAGGATCTACGCCTCCTGACTGTCTCCTGCTCATTTCGAGATCCTTCTAGCTTACAGACACATACAGACATGATAAAGAGAAAGAAAGAAAAAAAAAGGCCGTCCCGCTCGTCCCGCCGCCTCCGCCATATCGGCCGGGGCTCGCGGAAATAAGCAAAGGCGCAAAATACCAAGTTCTGGGCGGAACCTATTCGGCGACCTTTATGCTTGCTGTGGTTCTTACGTGTTAAAGAAATTAATAATAATACCTACCTAGACCGTACCTTTCTAGTCTGCCAGTCTCGATGGAGAACTGCCGTCAAAGTACGCCCGCATATATCCACCTGGACACTGGGCATCTTAGATACATTTCGTAGCCAATTTCGGCTACGGGATGTAACCAATTGCTCGGCAGCGAGATCAGTCCGCTCCACAGCGCAATAACCATCTAGGATCTTCCCCAATACACTTGAATCTACCCATCGTCGCGGGCTTCTAGCGCAGCATGCCCCTGCCAAGGCTACGGTTTATTTCAGGAAACCCGGTCGGACATACGGCATGCCGAGATCTATCAGATATCACCTTGGGCGCCAACGAAACTGCGAACCCTGTCAGCACGCTTTTTCACGGGTCTACCCAATACCACCGTCCCTTGTATCGTATCTATCAAACCGTGAACCATCTGAACCTTCAGACGTTCAGCGACCGATTCAAGCGAGGGAGACGAGAGAAGAAAAAAAAGGACCCATGGGTCAGCTTACCAAGCTCCGTTAATTGTACCGGCTTCGCTACCCCTTCCGAACAAGCGCCTATCACTTGTCATATTCCGGATGGAGTATTGTACGTAACAGCACGCACTTCCATGACTGTAGGCGTGACATCCCAAGCATGCGAGCCAGGATCTCACGATCCATCGCGTTGACATGGCCTGGTGTAGCTGGCTGGCTAGCCACGGATCTTACCACACGATAAGCAATTGCACACAGGCAGTGAGATGGCAATTTGAATACGTCCCATTCACGAAACAACCGCATGCAGGCTGGGCGGTAGGCCCAGCCTGCTCTCAGCCTGCTCCCAGGTCATGTGCCAGCCCTCGAATGTCCTTCGAGATGCTGGGGTATGATTCAGCTTCATCAGACCCTCCTTTTACAAGTGACAACCCCATTGGGCATCAAAGAATGTGAGGCAAATGTCCCCAAGATGTGCCGAGATACGCACCCAGAATCCCTTTCACTATTAAGCCGAGCGAGAGCGACCGCTCTAGATGGATTTTTTGTTTACACGTCGCAATAGCAACTAAATCGAAACAGTGCTCAGGTATGATGTCGTGGGGTCGATGCAACATCTGCGTTGCCTAAGGCTGTCTAGATCTCGACTATTGTAACACAATCGGATGACTACAGACGTCGGATAAGCTGTCTAGATCGCGTGGAGGCGGTAGGCAGTAAGAAGTCAGAAGTCTAAGGGTTCTCGATCGAAGGAACGTCTGCTCTCGTTTGGCTCGCCTGCTCGCGAAGCAAGCGATGTTGTATCTGGACCCCTAATCCCCTAATCGCTCACGACAACGCACTACCTGGACTAAAGGGGCTGAACAACCCAATGAGAAGTTAGGATACCTAGAAGAGCCGGTATCTGAACCACACATCGCAGAAGACTCGAGACACATCTCCCTATAAGGAGTAGTTACTTTCGTACCTAGGTAATCAGCGAGACCGCTTTAGACTATTGTGCTACGTAATACCCGCAAATCCTCCAGCTCTACGCTGCAAAGGTCCAGTTTTCAGCCCTCAGGCCCTCCGTCGTCTATCGTCTTGCTGCTGCTGCTGCTACTGTGCAATACCTATCTAGGTAGCTTAGGAACCACATCTCCCCTTGCGGCGCTAGGTGCGTGCGTGCTACCCAGCCTCCTCGTAGGCCTTCTCGGCGGTTTTCAGAGTCGACCCTTACGCCGGTTGAGAAGATTCAACCCTCGATGATGATGACATACATGCATGACTTACCCTAGCACACATGTACCTAAACTACATCTCTCTAAACTTGCAGTAGATGTGCCTGGGGTCCTGAAAAAAAGGTTCGCATCGACGGAAGCATACTCAGAGTTCCCCGGTGTCACCTGCAGACGATGTTTTCTTTCCGCCAGCGCCACAAGGGGGTGGGGGAGGGGCGAGTTCTGCGAGTTTGTCTCCTTCGCTTGCTCGTTCGTTCTGGTTTACGGTCCATGGTCTATGATCTATGGTCTATAGTATATGATCCTTTGATCCTCGTCATCGTTCTTGATGCTCGTCGGATGCGGGGCCAGTGCCGCATCTAGAGGACGAGTGTTCGTCAAGGGGCCTTCTACATGACATAAGATGCAGTTACAGTACAAATTTACAGTACGATATGCACGTCTAACCAGGAGGAGAGTCATGGGCTTTAGCCACAACCGCCGTTGTCTTGCTCGGCGTCCTCGACCTCCCCCTTCCCCCCTCGACCTTCGCTACCTAGTCTCGGCCACCTCGCTCGAGGGGTCTCTCTACCTGACGCGTACCTACCTGTCTAGTTCACTATGGCTTATGTGGAGTAACGCGATCTTGCAGTGCAGGATCTTGACAGATGACGAAGTTCCTTGTGAGTTCCTCGGATCGCTCACTTGTCATATTCCCTCCTCCCTTTACATACTCGGTCCTCTCAACTCTTCTTTGATTTTACTCTTCGTATTCCTCGGTCTTGGTTGTTGGGCCCTTTACCTGTTATGAATGGAGCGGGTAAATATTCCTCTTCCAAGCGCGGCTGGCACGCCAATGCAGTGTCACCCGACTTGGGGCCGGGTCAAGGCCGGGTGGGTTTACATAGTAGAAGGGAAAAGACGCTCCTATTGAAACTATACCTTAATCAGTCTCCTAATCCGCCATCTCTCTTGATTATCAAGTCCGAGTGCCGTAGCACCCTTGCGCAATAAATAGGCAAATATTGAACTTCATAGATGTGAGAGGACGGCAACGACATGGTGGCGAGGCTATCTACTGCATTGCGTCTCTTGACGTTGCACAACAGGGAGAGACCACCCACACGTTATCTCTATCTCTATGCTAGTTGCTATCTTCCCGTCCTGGAAGCCGGCCATATCTCGTGAGTCTGCTGCGTTTTGGAGTGAATCATTAGTGTGCCAGCTCTGCTTCTTCGAACGAACGCCTAAACCGATCCGTCCAAGCCACCCTTTCATTAATGGACCAAACATCGAAGGGCTCTTAACATTCACATGGCTCGAGTGGCAACCCTACTGGGCGAATGAGAGCGTCGTTATCAAGTTCAGCACTGCGCAACTTCATCCACAGAACAACCTAGCGAGACGGCTGGAAGTAATAAGAAATTTAAAACATAATAGCCAAGAAGCCAGCTCGAGGGGAAATCGTAGGCCGCCCCTTTCAGTGATGACTCAAACCGAAACGAGATGAGGGTTGTCCAAAAAAAAAAACCCCACAAACAAATAAGATCACGCTGTAGACGCAGCTGAAGCCATGTATGGCAAGGGCGCGAATAGTTAGTATGTACCTACACCAATTCGATACCTGTGGGGGGGAGGCGAGAACACGCTGGAACTCTGTCCGGTTCCCGTCCACGCACGCCAACTATACCACCTCAAAAGGACCGGCCAGCTCTCGGCATCGTCGACACGGAGTGGAGTTGCCTGTTTGATATCGGAAAGCAATTGTAACCACCGTAGACAACGTAGTGTTTAAGGAGGGAGCATATATTATCCTCGGGATATAGAGGATGTGATATCGGGCTGTTGAGAGCTACGCCGCTCATTGCTTGTGCAACCACCTGACGATTCCGCTTACCATAACTCATTGAACCTTCAGGATTGGCTTTCACGTCACGGAGACGTATTTGAATTAAGGGGCAATGCTATATGTTTCTACATGGCTTCACCAGCCATCTAAGGGGATTATCGCTAACTACTTTACTCTTATCCGAGAAGGCAATACTCATTACCAACCTCCGTAAATGGTGGATGATTCACCGGTAACGGACCTCTTTTAGAATCGGACGACGACGAGACCACAGCTTGGAAAGCAAAAGCTACGGTTTCTGAAACCGGACAAGTGTAAGTCACGTTACCTCCCTGTCGCCTACTACTTTGAGAGTAAACACTTCCGGAATCTCGGAGTCCTCTGAGTATATTGAATAGAGCCCTCGATACACTTCCGCTCCCACTCTCAACGGGGAGGACACTCCCCCGGGG
The DNA here is from genome assembly GCA_028565235.1 of Hypoxylon lenormandii. Taxonomy (NCBI): domain Eukaryota; kingdom Fungi; phylum Ascomycota; class Sordariomycetes; order Xylariales; family Hypoxylaceae; genus Hypoxylon; species Hypoxylon lenormandii. The sequence goes on from JAOWAP010001097.1 coordinate 16,721, forward strand.
GGAGTCTAGACCTACCTTAACTCGAATCGTAAGACGGCAAGGGTAGGTAAGATGAGATAAGGCACGAATTATAATTAGAGTGGGCGGATCGCTCCGTAGGTTCGAGATCCCTCAGAGTTCTGCCAAGCTTGCATCGCTTTTTGGACAGTCAGCCGTATTCGCCGGTTTGAATAGTGACATCGCGCGAAAAAGCCCTAGCCCTCGTAGCCCTCCTCGACCGCCTCCTGTACAGGTACATGATCCCCGGGCAAGGGTTCAGACTTACAGCGGCCTACATAAAGGATACAGGACGGCGACCGGAAGCGGTGAAGGCTACCTGATTGCTGATGTAGTATGAGGTCACTGCTCGTGGGATAGAATTCGGATGCCCTCATATTCTAAGCTTCAACCTACCTATCTTCCTCTTTCTCCCGTGGGGGTTGGCACGTTCTGCGTGCCTATTCTCGAGGTGGCCAAGGGACGTTCCATTTCCAAGTTAATTGTATTCAAAGATCATGCCTCCTTTGATCGATCAGCGTCGAGCTTTCCGAACTATGTCCTAACCTACCGACCGGTCTCGTAGTGATTTGGTCATCTGCGATAGGGGTGTGTGCATCGAGATTCCCTCTACGTGTCTAGGTTCATATGTGGTAGTTAGACTATGCGGTTCTCCCCCCTTACCACTCTAGGTCGAATAATCGTGAGCAATTGCTCCTTTGCTACGTCTGCTAGGTACAATATAGAGATCTGCTAGCAACCCTACCTTAGGTACGTAGCTTCACCATCCATAGTGGGTAATAAGATTAATTATGTGACTATGATAACTATATAGATTGTATTTGCGAATATAATAAAGTAACATGAACGAAAGAGTGAATCTTGGCATAGGGCTCTTTTGATATCTATCACTACCCTGGTCCCTTCATTCTATAAGCTGCACTCCCATTGTAGCTAGTCTTCTAGTGGCTTTGGATTCGTTCAAACAAACGACCGGAGACTCAACCAAGGTTAGCTGTAGGGCAGATGCTATACGATGTATCACATCTCAAGTGAGAAAAAAAAATTCAGATGTCCTTTAGCCGAACTACTCTAGCTGGAGTTCGTCTTCAAGCTCGGCATACCAGTCGAGAAACTATAATAATATTATGATAGGTCGATATGTCCTTTTACTATTCTATCCGTAGATGCCTACCTGGCTAGCTCATAAGTAGCACACACTCTATGCTGTCGTGTCTTCCCATTCGGAACCTACGATGATAACACATGTGTTCCGAATGGCTACCAAGGTATTATGAACATACAATGGTCCGTCCGCCATTGGTGTCAGTCCAAGACTCAAGTATAACACTACCTCTTATAGCAGATAAAGATACATAGGTAGAGGCAACCTACAACCCCTCTTAAGCAAGTTATTACGTAGGATTAGAGTCACTAGAAACGCAGTCGTCCTTTCAAATGACAGCTAACCGCCCTCCCCGCCCCTAGGCGAGGGACGCCGTTCTCTACACCGCTTGTCTTTACATTAGCATCATACCTAGGTGATTAATAAGGGGCCAAGACAAACATATATACCTACTATATACTTACCTATTAGCTTACCTATTACTGCATGCCTGGATACTGACAGAGTAGTTCCAGCTACTCAGGTAGGACTACTAGATTGTGGGAACACAGGTATAATAGACTAGGTAGAGAATTTCAGACTACATCGGATCACACGCAATACAGCAGATTTTTTTTTTTTTTAAATTGGGGTGTATCTATTTATCAATAACTACCTCCTGCTGTCGGTCCCTAGTGAGCTAATGACTACAAATTAGGAGGCACTGGTAAATATGCCCTCACATAGTATTCTTGCTGAAGTTGGGCATGGTCCTCACCGAAGCCGTCCGTCCACGCCAAGGTTTAGCTCAACTCACTGAACTCATCAACTACTGGAGTAGTCTTGGGGTATCTTTTAACTGACTAGCCGTACTACTATGACTCTCCTTGCTTGCTCTCCATTACTAGGGTAGCTTTCGACATAGGGAGGTATAACCGTGCCTCTTGAAAGGTATAGAAAGAGTCTGGCATGATGCTGCTGGAGAAGTGTCGCTCTGCAGCGCCTACCTGATGTAGGCTGGGCTCTCGTAGTTCTTTATGCGACGACGCGTGTCTATTCTAATAGGATTCCGGTGCCAGGACTGCGTGTAACACATAACCAGTTACCCGGAGTGTTATCGAGGTAAGCTTTGCAAGCCCCCCCGAGTAGCTCTGGGGGAGGGCAATCGTTCGAGCTTCAACGGCCATACCCAGGAGTGAAGCCAGGCGGCGGCGGCGGCGGTACATTGGCAGGCGGGGGTCCAAATCCAGGGGGAGGCATTCGGAAACTACCAGGGTGGAAGTCTGCAGGGCTACCGTAGCCCGCTTGCGAGGGCGGTGGACGAGCTGGTAGACCGGATGGCGCTGGAGGTAGAACATTAGGTCTCCCGGCACCGGGAAGCGGCTGGGCGCCATTGACGCCGAACGGGAG